>VOMN01052235.1:0-38187 GCA_014899125.1 Orchestia grillus | reverse complement strand
AACCTACAAATGTGTCAGATCATTTTGCCTGACCCTGTACTTCTAAAGGGTTTGCTACTGCTGATCTATATAGTATATTTTATTATGTGTCTATGAACGAAATCATTTCTGTGGTAATGTGAATTGTGAGAAACTAACTTCTTCTAAATTGTGAGAAACCTAAAGCGCACGAAAACTTTATACTACGACTTTCATGACTCTTGCGCACTGTGACTGCGCCAAACTGTCCCTGTGCTCCTTATCGAGGTTCATACACAATCTTGTGCCCCACGAGGCTACCGTGTGAACAGTGGCACCTGCTCCGTAGTTCTGTACGCGATTGTCATCTCCATTTCTTCATCAGTATTTCGCGTCCATGCCATTTTCCTTCTACGTGCTCTCATACCATGTAATTCGTGGGAGATGTTTTTTTTTCGAAAAGTTTCGCATTTTCTATTAAGACTCAGTGGCTCTGATATTTGGTGATCGATCTGATTTTACTAAAAACTGGCGGATGGTACAGTACTGCTTAAAAGTGAATATTAGTCGTGCATAATCTTTAGCGAAAATGATTTAGTTATCGATTCGATGTTTTTTCCCTCTCTTAGTTATCTGGTATCCTTAAATTTATTCCTAAATCAGAGCGCTATCGCTGAGCACTTACTCTGCCGTTGCGTATTGTACTAATATTGTCCGTGTGAACTTGTCGCCAAATGTTCGTTAGAATGTCTTGTTATTCAGTTGTGTGCGGGTAGTGAATTGGAGGCTCGGCATGGTATTTGAGGAGACAATTCCTCGTTGTGTTACGAATGAAAGTGTGGACGCACTCTCTGATGTGTTCTCATGTGATGCTATATTGTTTAGTGACTGATCTGCGGCCTGCATGGACTAAGGATTGTCTTTGAGATTATCACAGAAACTTAGCATTCTTCGCAGGTGAAATACTTTTGTGAATTCGGTGCGATATGACCCATATCGTCGAAGCGCTAGTAACCTTTCTATTACTACTACTACTACTACTACTACTACTCTTCGCAGGCCAGGTAGGACCCCAAGCTTATTCGAAAGGGTTATACTGGGTGACAGAAAAACGGAAACGTTTGAAAAATCCAATAAAAAAATTGGCAAAAATGTTTTATTGACAGGAATTGAATCTTTACAGCTTACCTTCTAGGAGAAAGAAATCCTTATCATCAAGGCTTCCAAAAAACGTAATGCAGATGGCGTCCTCCACTACGTATGCCAATCTACTCTTGAGGTTCCTCGTTGTTCACTGCAACATCTTGACTGGGATACAACGAATTTATTTTTCGAATTTTTTTTTTCAATTCATCCAGTGTTCTTGGTCGAGTCGTGCAGACCCGACTCTTGAGGTAGCCCCACAAGAAAAAAATTGAGGTGTACCAGCTGAGATGTTGCTGCAATCAATGAGGAACTTCCAGAGCAGATTGGAAGAATGCATACGTGGAGGAGGAAGCCATCTACGAGGTGTAATTTTTGGTCATTGATAATTTGGATTATGGTCTCTCAACGTACGAGTTGTAGTAGTAGTAGTTCAGTTGCCGTCAATTAAGTTTTAAGTTGGATTTGTCTATTTTTGAGTTTTCAGAACTTGCCGTTGTTCTGAGACACACCACGAAACCCATCTGTACAAGTTAATGTCTAAAAGACTTGAAATATTTCCTGCTAATACCCAGGAGTTCCGTCCTGCAACAGATTTAGGTTGAATTATCCTAGCCTTGGATTGAAAATGCTATATGGCTGAATTGTTAAATAGTTTAAAATTAGTTGGTTCCTACAGGATTACTTTGTGAACGAAGGCCAAGTCAAAAACTAGCAACTTTATTTTGTCAAGGAGTGTGACTCCAAACTTATGTTCATGTTACTTGCCGTTGCCTTAGCTTAATACTGCCTTGATCTAAAGCGTGAAATTTTCTCATCTCTTTCATCAAATGTGCTTACAAGGGATTCCCAGCATTATTTGTACTTATTTTAATTTCTTTAATTTATATGCACGTGATAAGCTGTGATCCGCGTGTTCTCACCAGAGTAAGAGTTGTACCTGTTTTGTGGTGAGAAATATTTTGACAGCGAATATCTTGATAAAGTCTCTGTTGACGAAACTAGAGCTTGTCATTGTGTGTAAAATTGGTTGAACTTTCATTCACACTCACGCCAGCGTTGACTTAGGCCCAAACTGCAAAGAAATGCTAGGTGTTACCAGTTCAACTTAAGAACTTGTGTGCATTGCGTTGCAGCTTTTCTACTTTTTTTACGTTTTGCGCAACTGCATGCAGTTAATTCTTGAAGTTTGCATTATCTTCGCGAGATTCGTAGATTCGTTTCAATGTTTTCCTAAAACGTTTGGTCAAGATTTGGAAAGCTCCCTCACCGATTCTTGAACGTGAAGAATACTGTAGAAATGTTTTACGATGTTTCATAAAATTTATATTATGATTAGTTCAAGTTTCAATCCAAACGATTCTCTGCAACACTCGTGCTGACTGAACTCATACAGCAACATTAGAAGGAAGGATAAATGAGACATTTATTAATGATACATAGAATATTCCTTTATTGCTGCTCGTCGACATTACTTTACACATTATTTACAATAACGCAAATAGTTCTCTCTTATGCTCAAAAAGTATTATTTACACGCCATATATATGCTTTATTTCGTTACTTCGCTAGACATGCAAGCTACGGGGACCAGGTCCGTATCCGTGATACAGATTGAGCAGATCATCCAACAGCTTTGGGGTTGTCCTCTTCTTTGCGCTTCTTTCAATATGTAAATTGAACAAACACCAGAGACTATAACGAATACAATAACTCATTATCAACACAAGGGAACGAACTTCCAACACAAGACACCATTTCAAACAAAAAGCCGAATCCTAAAAAAAAATAAACATGCAAATCATAAATTTTGATTTAACCAAACCGAAGCTGTGGTACTAAAAATGTGACTAGTACCAAAAATTTCTCAACGTATGATACATAGTCGAGAAACGTCAACCAAAAATATAAAACGAATCAAAGCTCCAACAAGAATGTATAAAAACTAATACAACCACAATAAGACGTTTTTTACCTTCAAACATCTGCAACATTTCTGAGTGGCGTCGAAGGTTCATCAGCACTCTCTACGACCTTGTAACACGATAGCAACCGTAACCCAGGTTAATAAATAATAAAATTGAACTGAAACCTTATTTAAAACTAACAAGTTTGAGCACAAACATAGGCGGTAAATTTTTACCAACAACCAATATATCATCGCTATTTCTTTTGAGCTTCGCTGCAGTCAAAAGCGCTTCAACGAAATGCATTTCTAGGAGCTCGAAAAGTCTAGGTAAAATGCGCAGGAAAAAAAATGCATTGCCGAGTGCCACAAATGCTGCACACAAATTGCAGGTGCAGCTGCAAGCGGTGCCTCGCGCACGAACAGAAGGGGAGACCGCAAGCGCTTGTGCAGCGAACGAAACGAATCTATCGAATTCCATAGGCCAAACGCTGGACCTGCAACGCAGTTACAAAAATGCAAATAAGTGCAATTGTGGATGATAACTATACTTCAGTCAGTGAGACTTAATATGGCTTCCTGAATTAGAGGCGGCAGGAGACATATCATTAAAATGATATTGCAGGTAACCTGTTACCAGGCTACGCAACATCTTAATAAAAGTATCGCAAAAAGCTTTCCAATAAAGAACATCATACGTACTTTCGCCGGATATGATGGGGCGAAAAAAGATCGGTGCGAAGCTTCTATAGCATTAGAGACTTACCAGCACAAAGAAACGCACGCGTTAAGGATTAGAAAATAGAAACATTTGTGACTTGTGCGTCGACGTATAAGAGCGCCTTCTTTGCACTAATTTTCCCCAAAAATATTCATTCATTAGACCCTCGAACATCAGACTGCGATGCAGAACTCTGGCTGAGCTACGTTGAGTGAACAGAACTCTGCGTTGTGCAGAGAATGTGCAGCACTGCGCGGTGCCGAGCGTGCCGCAGCTAATGCCAGGCTTGGCTGTTCTAATCGACCTGCCCCCCGGCGCTCACGCCCCCTTCTCTCACCTCTACCCCGCCTTCCCTTGCTCCCACGTTCGACCTCAGTTGCAAGCGCGTCGTTTTTTTCTCACGTTTAATTCTTCAGAAATCAAATTCAAGCACATGATGAATTCCCTTCTTTCCCTCCCCCTCACAAGCACCTACGAAACAACCATCGGCGTAACTCAGAATTATCTGAAATCAGTCATTAGCGAATAAGAATAATACCCAAGCTGGTAGAGACCCGACACATTAATTTCTACAGGACGGGTCAGCGTCGATTTTTTTTCTTCTAACAACAATCACATAAATTTTCATTACCTTCGAGATCAAATGTTGACAGCAAAACAGACACGCACATTACATTCTGCCAAAAATTTCCACAACAAGAACTTATAAAGCTCAGGAAAACAACGGGGTTACATACAGGTTGAGACACGAACACTTTATATTATCCATATAATGCTAAAATCACACCGACGCCTTGTACGTACTCCTCACAACCTCATCTTCAACAAAATGGATAACCCCCTCCCCCTCCCAACTTGTGGGACGCCTGGATAACCCCACATGCTACGAGACTAGTGGTAAAGGGTCAACCACCAACAACGCGGAACAGTCAAATCAGTGAATTAAAAGACAGACATTTCTCATATAAAAATAAGTCTTACGGCAATTTTAAATACGGAGGTTCATTGCGTTTTTTATCCCACGATAGGAACTGAACTAACTTTTTTAAACATCAGTCGAGCTTTCAAAAAACAGTTAAAGTACAAACGAGGCAAAATATCCCGAGACGATTGAGAAATGTCGAGCAATCACTACTGGAGAAGCAATTCTAAAGTTACAGAAAATAAGAAATTTTCATATGGAAACAGTACAGAAAAATTTCGAAATTTAAAATATTTTCAATGAGCTAACCACATTAAACCGGATAATAGCAATGTGACTGAACACTCCGTATCTGTTGGGGGTCCTCGTTAACCTTAAGAACCAAATAGTTGTTCAAATTCACAGCCTCCAGTTCGTCCAATCACCTTTTATTCAAATTGAAAGCGGAGAATCAAGCCTGAGCATTATGCCGTCTAAACTTAAAATGCTTGCGCACCCAAAAATGTTTGCTTTTCTCATTACAGATGATTGCTAAACCACGATAAAAAAGATCAACGATCGGCTCAATCGCTGATAATTAAGAATTTGGACACTGCTTGTAAAGGTAAGGCAGATTATTATCATTTAGTTCATTATTATTATTAACCTGAAACGTGAAAACAGTTAAATCTTAGCTTATTGTAGAAATTGGTCCAAGGTGCTGTAGAGCGGCTTAGACCGCCACACAAGAGGTGAAGGGTTCCTTTAACAGGTCGACACGACACCAACTACAAAGATCTTAATAAAAACAGCATCTTCTGATACATTAAATCTGTATCTTCCGATACGATATCAAGACCGGGACTTCTCTAATCAGAGACGCGGTACATACATGAAAGTAGGTAATGAAACAGCCACTGCAATATTTCCATTTAGACGAGTGCACGTTCCTTCACCATAACTCCTTGCACAAAACTTGAAAATGTACCGTAACCTCACCACCAGCATCATTTAACTCAGATGCATAGCGGCAGCAGCAATAACACGTGCATCTCCTTTTAGAAGTGCAGCTTCGTCACAACTGGAAATAAAGCTGGCTTCTCGAACCAGAAACACATATTGGAAGGTGCGCGTTAACATCGTATAATCTAGCTAACAACATTACGGTCTGAACCAAGACACACAAAATTCACACCGATAATCCGGACAGTTTCGTTAGAAGTATATTTCCGCAGCATCGTCCTCTTAGAAAACGGCACCACGTGAGCAAATATTGACTATTAAAATAATCAACATAATTAAGATAATGAAGGAGGAGTGCACCAAAAAATGATACTGAGACGATTGTCACGAAAACTTCGTTGAAAGGAAAGCACAACACACCAGAATTATAACACCTACAGAAGATCCGAGAAAATTTGCTTTTGATACCGCAGAGATCTATTAACTATCCGAGTCCTATAAATTTTATCGTAATTAATTGGCATAATTAACGCACAAACTATCAGCATCGATAGAAAAACAACGCAGTAGAAATGCCACAACGCAAATTTCATTGAAGATCACAAAGTAAAGGAAACATCCTTTATCCCAAGAGTAGTTAAGTACAAAATAGGAGTCTCACAAGCAAGAGCAAGAAATGAAAATTACCAGTTATTCAGTAATATAGGTAGGTACTTGGGAGTACGCACACCCACACAATTTAGGTCATGCAATTTTTACTTAAAATGTGCTTCTCGCAAAACTAAAAAATCCACTTCCAAGTTCATTCGTTAACACAGCAGCGATGTAGTTTTAGAATTACCCAAACGCAAAGTAAGAAAAATACAAAGAGAATATTTTAGCAATATCTCCATGCATCAGTAGTTGGCAGTAGTATGCAATAGTAGCAGCACCAGCAGCTATGGCGTTTCCGGCGTTACCCAAAGCAAACAATATGCTTAAATGCCTGAGGAAACTGTTCTGTCTTTTTTATAAAAGAACTTATTTCGATGCACCAGAATCATAGATATTACGGGAAAAAATGCTACTGCCACCAATTATGAAAACGCGTAGTTACGTTGCACTGAACTGAAACTCGGTTGAAATCTAACGATGTGGCTATAGAATAGCAGGTAACTTGACGTGAGCGCAAAAATTGAGCATATACATAGCAACAAAAAAATCAACAAAGTCTAACAAGTTCTAGTTGCTGACATTATGGCAAGCAATTGTTTGCAGAACAATCATCTCCTTACTACCAGGACCCTAAACTCTCTAGAATGAGCAGTTGTAGAAAACATTCTACAAGATTGCCTATTCAAAAAGAGATCATAATTAAATTTGTACTTTAAACGATTACAGACAAGGAGGAATTTAACATATTGTACAGAACAAATGATTGCCTAGTTCACAGCCTCTCCATTAATAATTGGTACGGCTTACATTACTATTGCTAAGTCGTGAATGCTGCTAGGACTCGACCAATACGTCAATGAGGCTATCTAATTCTTCAGACGGTTCTATTCTTCGAGGCTGGTCTGGGAAGGATTTTAAAACATCATCAGCGCTAAGCGATGGGAGGTCAAGTTTATATGGGGAGGCTGGATGAACATCAGTGAGACCTGTGCTGGTGCTGCTGCTATTACTGCTACAACTACTGCTGCTGTTGCTACTGTTGTTACCGCTGTTACAATTCCTTGCTGGGCTGGTGGCACAGCTACTGTTGTTACTATATTCGATATCCATGTTACTTTCACTACCCCATTCACAGAAGTCGGGGCTGTTTAACGAATCCAAATCTGATTGCGAAGGAAGGCTCAAAACAGAGCACCAATTGATTCCGCTGTCAGTTCGATCTTCCGAGCTGCTAGGGCTGCTAGTACTATTACAACTAGCGTCGTTGCTTCCAATGAAGTTATTACTAATAGTACCGCTATTAATACTATTCGAGCTATTGCTATTGCACGGTAAAACACCTCCAATGTTACCAAGCACCGTCACAGATGTCTGTTCCAAAACCGACGAAGGAGGAGCGTTGCTCGTCCTTAGATTATGAAGAGTGTTGGGGTTGTCGGGGGCGCCTACTAAGGGTTCGCACTCAAGAACTGGTGGATATGCCCGAAGGTCTTCGTAAGCTCCGTCAGGATAGTGAGGCCCTCGATAAGGGTTTGAGCTTCCATTGTACGGAGGCATGATGGGAGGAGGTAGAACTGGTGGTGGAGTACAAGGTCCTGGGACTGGAGAATTAATGATGGGTGGGTGCATAGACGGAAGGGGTCCTTCAGATGACCCACCAGACATAGCTAAAGGAGGTGGAGTGGGAGGTGGTGGCGGACAGTGAGGCGGCAGGCCAGCTTGCATCATATGTTGCTGACTGAGAATTGTATTCATGCTTGTGCCTTCAGATTCAAATTCTTTCTCGATAAGTCTAAGCGTATTACAAATGAGTACGGATTTGTGCAGACGAGGATCAGCGCACCGACTGAAACGGTTCAGTTTGCACATGGACATGTTAAGCACAGCCAAACGCTGCTGCTGGTAACAAGGTGACCGCAATGACGATGGTTTTGATGGGTCACAAAACGGAGATCCGCAACGTGGTGGCATCATCTTGATAGGCCTGGTGGGTGCGTATGAAGGAGGATAGCCGTACGAACACCCAACACTGGAGTCACCATCGTAAGAGCTGGGACAGCCTTCATTGGAAGGAAATCCATTGAACTGAGAGTACCCAGGTCGGTAGAATTGATTGTTCGATGATTGCTGCGAAGCTTGCTGTTGCTGATTGTAGTTGTTAGAATTAGTACAAGTTTGATTGTTATATAGAACTCCAGAAAAGTTGTTCGATGGTGATGTAGTATAATTTCCACAATCAGCAGAATATGTCTGAGTATAGGGAGATGAACTTCCCAAATCCATGTATGACTTTCCGTTGGCGTCACACTGAATAGCTTGACTGGAAGAAGGGGGTGGAGATGGACATCCTCCACTGATCTTACTCGTTTGAATTTCCATGTATTTGTTTGTCATCGTGGGCTGGTTACCATCGTAAAAATTACAGCTCCAAGATCCATTTTGCAGAGAAGCAGAAGCTCTGGGTGCAACCTCAGCACTGTAGGGCTGATAGAGATGAGGGTCGTACACAGGAGACGAGACGGTGCCGGAGTAAGCGCTGGTAACGATTGTTTCTGCATTCGCGGAAGCGATCGTCATGTTTGAAGAATCTGAAGGGAAGTCACGGGATAGGATGGAAGGCAGCGTCTGAGCAGGTGAAGTACTTACGGCTGACATATTTTGTACTAAATTATCATGAGACGAATCACCGATGCTACATGTGGGTCCATTAAGGGATGGGAGTGTCGAACTACTTCGAACATCGATGGACAGCGCTATAGACGTGGAAAAAACTTCTGAAATATAGACAGAAGTTAAATTAGAAGAGCTGCTATTTTGTGAAGAGGAATGTATACTCTGAGAGTCGTTGACAGATGTGAAGTGATCCACAGCTGAAGTACAAACTTGAGAGTTGGGCGTACTGTCACAAGACCCCAATGACGATTGATTGTATGAACCAGACCCAGAAGGAAGATCGCTACCGACAATGGAACTGCTGGAGGGAACAAAATTACTGGACAGAGGAGAATAGGCGCAAAATGCGGAAGAACACGATGGTAAGATGGCGGAGATGCTGGACAAAGTAGTCAATGGCACAAGTGAGGAGTCTGCAGTGCTCTGCAAAGTACAGAGTCTGGAATTATCATCCGCACGAGAAGTTTCGGATACAACCGGCTCAATAGACGAAGACTGAAGGGTACAATTAATTTGAACTTCACTTAGGTCGCTAGAGCTACTAGAGTTCATAGCATTATTTGTATTGTTTGTACTAGAAATGGCAGCTACCGAGGTTAATCTGACATCCATATCATCGTCAGACGAGTTATCAATGGAGTGACTATCAATAAAACCGGAATCTTTGTCTTCTTCGTCAAGAAAGTCCCTTTCGTCTTCCATCTCTGCGTCGGTGTCGCTCTCGTCGGACACTCCACATGTGGCCTCGGCAGGCAACAGGTCTTCTGTGGCCATGATGTTATCGTTGCTGCTGCTGCTGCTGTTACAAGTGCTGCTGCTGCTGCCAGTGCCACTGCACTTTACCTTATTACTACCACGATGCTGTTTCTCATGAGGTTGATGGGGTTGCTGCGGCACATCCTCCGCACACAGCGCATGAGGGGGTGACGTGCACACCAATTTACTTGGAGGCTCGCCTTCTGCAGCGCTTTCGTCAGCAGATAGACCGTCCCACGGGCGCTTCTGCCCTCGAGGTTCAGTTGAAGCGCTTCGGTGACAAGCGCTGCTACAACTACCGCTCTTGGTGCTGCCTTCTTCGTTGTTGTTGTTGTTATGGTTATCTATATTGTTGTTGGTGGTTGAGTGGGGACTGTCAGTGGAGGCGGTGGTAGTGGTGGTAATGTTGGGGGACGTGACGGTGGTGCAGCTGCTGCCTCCTGATCGTGGAAGACCCATGCTTGTCTCGTTGGCCTGCAACAAAACGAAACAATGTTAGCTCACAATTGCAGGTACAAAAAGGAATTACCCTATCATGAGGTTTGTTTCACTACTTACAGAACTGTTCCCACCACACGACTCATAATTGTATAACTGTCCAAGAGCAAGCCATGCAAAGATCAAAGCAAGTAGAAGAAATCGAACCTATACAGAGAACAACATCAAATTTCTATCAAGTTGATAAAGAAAAAATCCTTATATTCGAAAAATTCGTAAAAAATTCAAGAAAGGCTAATAAGAAGTCTAAAATCGTTAGAGATGTTACTACGTGTACTGCCACAGTACGAATTTTGTCAAAAGTGTTTCGTCAAGATGTCTAAAATATTAAAAAAGGAACGGAACACGGTAGACAAGTACCGTAGACTTCATACGTCTTCCAATAATTTCAATCAAATGGGCTATTTATGTACCACAAAGCTATGCTATTAAAAATATTAAAAGAATAGGAGCGTATAATCTAATCTCGAACGCAAATATAACTGGAATTATGATAACGTTTTTAGATACAAGTTATTAATCGCGATGGCTATAAAATCTTAAGTTAAATGAATTGTAAGTTCTTCTTTAATAATGAAATTAGGACTATGATGAATTTAGGTCATCAGAATGTAGGTAAGAATACATAATGCTGATGTTGGTATGGACACTCTCATGCATCCTTCAGTAAAATTGATACTATTTATCATTTATCAAACCGTATTATCTAAACCCTGTATCGTTACTGATCCAGTATTATCAGTGAATTCTGATTACCATCCGAAATAGTGACATGAAATTACTTAGAAGGCCAAGAGAAACTAGAGGATAGGAGTCATCAAATGACATTATATGTCTAGAGCTAAAATTTTAAACTTGTAACTGAAAACTTTGTTTCATGAGTGAACACAACTGAGTCACAATCTATCTGAAGCAAGGTTTCTACATATAGCCAGTGTTATGTCAAAAAAATCAGGTAACGGGCCCAAACTTTAACCAACACAATTGGAAGATGTCTGAGCAGCACACACTTGTACTCGTGTGATATACCTCCACACTGACTAATCAACCTAACACAAAACAAATACGGTGAATTCAAGCATACTTCTACACAATTCAGTTTGGACTAGTGTAGACAGTATAGAAATTGCACAGCGACCAAGGGCGTCAATAATACAGAGCTGCTGCTGCTGCTATCAATACGGCAGCAGCAGCAGCCCGTTGGCAACGGCTGCAGCTGAACCGGCAGCGGTACCTCGCCATGACGACGACAAAGCATACCGACACTACCTAAGGTGGTGCTGCCACATTCAACCATACGATTCTTTAATAAATGTATCGTTTGCAAACATTTCTGAAGAAAACACTAACAATTTACTAAGCCTTCCCTACAGGTCGGTAACAAGTGTGTGGTATAAAATTGTTGCCCTCGCCCCCGGACATGCAATAGTATTCATTTGGACGAGTCATGTTCCGTAACACGCCAACAAACATGCACAAATATAATCATTCGGTTTTCATAAAAATCTCTTTTCGAAGATTATTATCGTCCGAATTTTGTCCAGATTTTTCTAGCTGGACATTTTTCGTTTGAGTTTTCGAACGATTTAATCATGTAAACCACTACTTCATTTACTTATTCGATTATTTTTTTGTTAGGGAACAGCATTGAGAAAAATGCAAATTCAATGCAAAAAATAAGTTATGAATTTTGGCTCAACTCTATATGCTAGAAAAGAAAACATTACTTATTTCGATGCAAACATTTGGTATCCATTCGAGAAATAAACCATCAAAAAATAACAATCTAACACCAGTGCCAAACAATTCAAATATTTGTACTCAGACAATATTAGCCAAGCGAGACATATTTACCAAGCCAGACTGATTTTTAAACCAGCATTTATGATCTCAATCATGGAATACCTCCATAGCAAATCCCACACAGGAAGATGACAAGATACAACTGAGTGTTCATAGCGTGAAATGTTTCAAGACAAGCTTCACCTATTAAAATAAATCAGTATCTTCCAAAAAATGAAATTATGCTTCCTATAGCTCTTTCAATTACTGTCTAGTACACTAAATAAATTTGTCTTTACATTACGTTACGGACCAAAACATGAAGACTAACAACGAACTGTAAGACTTGAATAAGTAAGAGACATCGAATTATCGTGCACCTTAGTCGCCGATCCTGCATGAGCAGAAAGCCAGTCAGCCAGCCAGCAAGCCAGTTACACGACCCAGCCAGCCACTAACAGCCATGTGTCCGCCAGCTCCGCCCAGCTAAGATTTACAGCCGCCGTATTCCCCCTCCCCTGACACCCCCACTGCCCCCACACCTCGCTACCCTCATTATTACCCCAACAACGACTGGCTGACTTCCCTTCCCCCCACACATGTGAGGGGGTTACGACTGGCTCGAAGCCACCACCACAGACTAGCAGGCCACCCTCGATACCAGTCAACCCAACCTGGTCGTATGGAGCTTATCATTGCTGTCAATTATGTTATATCAAACATATTAGCACCACCGACACTCAATTACATGTTTCTAAAAAGTGGGAAAATTAATTCGTCAAATCTGACGACAATGAAAACTAATTTATAAAAAAGTTGCATTTTGGAAGATAAGAGCCCCTTGCGCGCAGAAGCCTCACCATACAACAGTGAACGAGTAGAATTTGATGATTTTTAATTCACTAACAGTAAAGAGCGTGAAAATTACGAGATTAATTTTAATTTTTCTTAATAGAAACACGTATATATGAGGTTTCATCAATTAAGTGATGGCAATCAGCCGAGACCATAAAAACGAGGTTTAAACGTTCCAACAGTCAACAAACAGAAAATACCATCAGTTACTCTTTGATGTCAACATTTTACCACAAATTTTTCCCAAGTCCCATCTTTAAGCACCAACTACTAAACTGCCAGTCCGCAAGTCCAAGTCCTGAGACTAGGCTAAAGACCTGAGTCCATTGACTAGTGGGGCTGGTCGCCCAGAAACCTGGCTTTCTCCTTTTGCGCCGGCCAGACCCGACTCTCTCTGCTTCTTCGGCACGCCGGACCGATCCACCGAGCACCTACACTTCGCAACACCCACCTTCAGAGTAACTGGAAGGGCTTTTTTAACTATACTCCTACAATTGCGTCTTACATTTTTTTGCATGCGTAATTTCTACCAGACTTAGCAGCTATTTAAGAGCCACAAAATAAACATTTGAATATCAAAGTTAGGGTGAGAAAAGAACCACGGGGAAGTAAACTATCTGGAAGGGATTGCTAGGGTGCATCAAGGGATCATAATGCAGCGTCAGCGCGCGGATGGTCGGTGGAAAATTACGGTCGGAGCTGGTGTGGGTCCGCAGCAAGACGCGGAGATAGCACTGCAATTTTGAGTCTTCAGGACAACCCCAAACCCCAGCGGCAATTTGGGCTGAAGAAGGTTCGAGTTGGTGGAGTTTCTACAGAACGCAAGAACCCGAGAGACAGCGGTATCTGGAAAGAACGCATGCATCATCGGTGCCGCGAAGGAACGCAAGCGTTAGCGGTGTTTCTTTAGAACGTAAGCGTCATTGGCGTCTCAGAACGCAAGCGTCAGCGGTGTCTTAGAGGAACACCACTTCGAAAATAAATCTGAATATCGACTCATAGGGCGTACGATTGCACACTAAGCTGAGAATACCAACTAAAATCGCACGTAAATTTCTGCCAGTTGTTTGAATTTTGGCACAGTTCCAGTATAACTAAAATCCATCATTAAAGCAACCGTAAACAGTCAGCAGACAAGCTTCTCTTCAATTTGATTTTTACATCGGTGAAGCGTTGGGAAAATGTATTTTTACGTCAAGTTTGCATAGCAAGTTAATGACACAAAATGAAGGTAAAATCTATAACCTCGGTCTTCGAAAAAGATACCAAAGGTACTTGTTCCATATCGAACTGATACTGATACATCAACAATGAAAATAAGAAACACTGTGAACATAGCCATAGTTTCTCCACTAAAGTTCATTAAGGATTGCATGACAAAAAATGTCAATGAGAACAACAAATTAGCTCTTAATAAGGTTAATTTCATGAAATATTGGATCCATTCCTGATAGGTTCCAGTAAGCTTACTATAATTCCAGAACTATAAAAAATGATTCATTGAACATTGCAGTGATGCAGCATTACGATAATATAATAAATAATTCATTGAACATAGTAGTGATGCAGCTTTACAAGTCCGTGAATATCAATTTTTACATCCCACGAGGATTCGAATAAAACAAATTTCGAATCTGATGTTCAGGAGACGCTGAGCGAAGTTCCAAGCTCCCGCCCTTGAACTGCGACTTTCCTGAGCACCACCACGGCCACTCATGCTACACAGACGGCCGTGGCGCATGCCACAGAGCCACAGTGGAGCCGCCACAGAGCCACAGTGGAGCCGCCACAGAGCCACAGTGGAGCCGCCACACCGGGTAACACAAAACGAAGAGTAGGCTCCAGCGATCCAAAAATCCAACTAAATACGTGATTGATGTAAAGTAAAATACTTCAAATATTCTGATGACAAGCGTTTTATTTTGTTTCGACGGGAATGAACTTTGAATTAATAATTAATGCAGAAGAACCAATGGAAAAAATATTGGACCATTTTATGAGATTGCTTCCTTAGTTTTCCGCACAAGCGTGATGCATACAATCTAATCGCTAAAATAATTTAGCCTTTATAGTTACATAAATCAACTCTAGCCCTCAGAACAGCCCCTATAGAGTAAAACGCTAATCGTTCTTGTTGTAACAATCGTAATTTTATGCGATTTCGCCGTAGTTGATCTCCGAACCATAAGCCGGTATTTTCAAATGCAATTTTCAAACCTGAAGGCTTTCGTTATGACCTAAAGCCCTTCTGACTTAACAATGAAGTTAATTATGTAGCTAGGTAGATTACCATTACTTATTTCCACTGTTTTTTCTAAGGTTTATTTCCTCAAACCAGCCCAAGATTGAAATTAGGAACAAAAAAATATTACTTCATTCGTATATAAATGAGTGTAATATTTTTTTTTTTAAATACAACGTAAACCCGTATCAGAAACGTTTCCTTGATATTTTCAAAAAAACAAACACTACCAGGAAGGTAGAGTATTGTTCAGCCATTGATAAGCCCACAAACGTACGATAAATGAAAGCAAATGGAGGATAAAAAAGGACCCAGAACTTCAGCCACCGACTGTGGACAAATATATGAGAGTAGCTAATGAGACACACAGATTTAAAGAGCCCAAAGCCTGGATATGACGTAACAACAGGTGGAAAAGGCGGAGTTAAGAGGAGCATTAGTGAAGCGAGTGCAGCCATTCGGTCCCACAATGCAGACACTGCCTCACTCTACAGCTACGAGCAGCTCACTGGGACTAGCGGTAATACAATATGTTCGTCACCATCTAACGTCTATACTAAAATCCCAAAACTGAAGAAAGACGTATATATGAGTTCCTTTTAATACAGAGAACATCCGTAATGAATTTCCTTCGTTATATATTAAGAGCTCAGTCTTATTTTCATTTCTTTTTATTTCCTACGAGGCTGAAGGCGGCAGTTTTTTCTTCAACCTGGTAGCAATGTTTGGTAGAGAGAGAGAGAGACTGAGACAGCGCCCAGAGTTCCACACGTGGAGCCGACGATACTCGCCTTTACGCGACGCCGCCGTACAGCCTGAACCACAATAAGAGAGCAACTTTGTCCGACCCCTGAACAGAACCATGGCAGCGTGAGGCACAATTTTGAACCGTACGAAGCTCCACTATAAGGCTCACCGCTGAATACTAGCAGCTGAGCCCTGAAAAAGCCATGCACTCGGTAAGACATAAGAAATAAAAGTCCTTATGCTCCTCAGTTATAAGAGAGGGAATTGAACATATTTTACGGAGAACTTGGGACGCCGAGCTGAGAGCGCAAGCAACTAGAAACTCAACGCACTAGGCTACAAGGACCAAAATTCTGAGCAAGGTATCATTAGAGGCGGGAGGCCGCGAGGGGAGAAGGTGACAGTCAACACAACGGTGACTGGCCAAGGGTGAACGCAAGGAGGAGCGAGACTGAGCTCTACGCCTTTCCACGGAAGAGCCAGAATCGAACGGCCCAGCGAACGCAGGGAGTATGAGCTCAACGCAGATTCGAACTCCACATTTCTACGTTAGAGCTCCAAAAGGTCGAGGATTGCTCGCTTCGTCGTCCATTCTAGACCCTAAGCCCGGCTGCCGTAAAGGCGCAATAATCGAAGAGAGCAGAGGGACGGACGGGCGAGGCTGCGCAGCTGTGGCCCAACTGACTCTCATTCTAGGGTGACGCTTGCATTCTGCGTGACACAAGAAGACGACAAGCCCCTCTAAAAGCCGGAGTTATGCGAGCAGCAGCGCCGAGTCCCGCGTCTTGCCTGCCTGCATGCTCCTCATCTAATGACAGCCACTTACAAACGTTTCTTACTTTCGCCCTGCAAACACAAGCACTCAAGGCGGAGCCGGCGGCGGCTCTACCATGCGCCACACAAAGCCAACAGCCTTACGACAATGGAACCTAAAACGCAGCCATCCAAGCCATTAAGGGGGGCTAGGTGCTCAAGATGAAAACAGGAGACCGATGGACAAGAGTTGAGCGTGTTATGACATGCTATCGACGACCAGGCTCTAGAGCGTCGAGAACCACGTGTTCGACGCGTGATCGTAGTTCCTCCTCGATGTTCAAGGCACCGATGCACACAGCGATAAATTCACATGTGCACTATGCACGATACAGTGTAAGTTCACGAGCGAGAATGAAAATCATGCCTCCCGCAAAGGCTTTCGTGTTTGCGCTATCAAATAAGGAATATTGGTTAAGAACAAGATGATTTGAGACAGGCAAACCGGGACCGTTCCCAATACTGTTCACTCAAACCAACTGAGGTTCACGCTACTGCAATCGCACTTCAAACGAGATATTCAACTGAAGACACACAAGCGTGGAGAATAAAATCTGAAACTAAACACATTTTTCATATCTTACAATCAAATTCTACCTAGCATTTATCGGAACATCGTTGATAACTTGAATAGTAATGAACTCTCCAGCAAAATTTCTAGAATAAATAGCGTCAGGAAGCTTCGATCAAGTGTCAACGCTGTTGATTTCTAACTAAAAAATCTTCGATTTGTTTGATTTCGTTACCGTGGTCCAATTCCTAAAACTTTTGCACTAAATACGGAGAGTATAAATCGACGGTTAAGATGAACAATGTTCATTAGGCAGCACAAGCATAATACGAGTACACCTTTAAATGTTATAATAAATGGAGCCGCTTTAGACCAGATTTAGTTGGCGAAGGGAGTGTAGAATTTTTCTTTCGCATCAAACCCCATCGCTCAGAACAAGTATCGCTGCTCTCCGTAGATAAACCTCAAGCGTGCCTAACGAATATTTCAACTTGCATAAAAATACACGAGAAATATATGCAGAATGAAGTGAAGAGCGCAGAACGTGTGAGTTCGAATCCGAACTCTAAAATTCCTATGGTTGGACGACAACGCATTGGAATATTTCCTTCCAAACCCAACACGACGAATTAAAAAAAACATTAACACGAGTATCCCCTTCAATCAGCAACACAAAACGACTGATAAGCTCGAGCAAATTGTATACGAGCGCACAAGCTCAAGTACGTTAAGTTGTAAGAGAGCGCATACGTCCTATGTGAGCGAGACAGCGCAGACGGGGATGCGGGGCGACTCGAACGAACACCGGAGTTGGCGGCAGGAAATGCCGGTGGGACCGGGGGAGCCACCAGGGCCGTAGGAGGGAGTTCTCAGAACGACGAGTGCGCCTGGGACTCAAGATCGACACTCCAGTCGCCGTGCGTAATTTGGACCACGCGTGTGTTCCGAAATATGTGGATTGATGCAAGCAATTGGAATAAGAGCTAGTAGCATAACACAATCAAGAGCCAGAATGAGCATGCAGCGAGTAACAATCAAAGTTTGGATGCAAAAATTTATCCACGTACATAACAGGAAGAAAAATAACTGGCACACAAATGGATTTAAATTTTCTAACCATCCATACTCAAAAAATTCTCCATCTTCCACTCCACATGGAGCCTCAGCGGTGGCACCGCGTGCTTCGCACTCGAGATATAATTTTGAAGCTCATTTTTGGGAAAAACTGCTCTGGCATTTGAAATTGTAATTGTTCTTTGAGTACGTAACAATTTTACACTTTCATTAGTTTTATCACGATGTTATTAACAGCATAATATCAGAAATGCTCTTCCCTACCGCTAGCACATCCTGGCTGGCAAAGCCAAATAAAAATGAAATTAAACTAAGAAAAATAGAAGAAAACACGAAAATTTGTGCGCATCGCAAGGCGTACATAGCATGAGGCTCCTCAGTATGACACTTGCTGTAAAAGAACTACCACTCAACCTGAGAAGTCGAGCGACAAGCATAGCTGACGCAGCAGAGAACCAGCGCAATATCGCATAAAGAACGTGTTTTGTTCCGAACATAAACTGACAAAGACAGACACAAAAGAGAGCTCAAGAACTCAACGTGCGGCTCATAAGAGCACGTCTAAATGAGCGAAAGACTAGGCGCAGGACGAGACCTTGTGGTTAATAAGGTTATGAGGGAATGTAAACCCAGCCGGATATTAC
Source organism: Orchestia grillus (assembly GCA_014899125.1). NCBI lineage: Eukaryota > Metazoa > Arthropoda > Malacostraca > Amphipoda > Talitridae > Orchestia > Orchestia grillus. The sequence continues at coordinate 19,346 of VOMN01052235.1, read as the reverse complement.
ACGAAATTGTTATTAGTTTTCTGAAATACCTACATTTCTTGAACATATTATGATTGGGATTTAGTTCTTGTTCTTGCAACGATTGAGTTCTTTTGTTAGATTTTTGCCTATGGCTATAAATAGCTTCAAAAAGTATCCCGTAATTTGATCAATTGATGTTCAATGATTTGACAAAGATGTTATTATAGTGTGTGCACCCATGAGCCTTTCTTCAGCTTAAAGATCATGTACAGAATGGTTACCATTTAGTCCAGCAAGATTTTAAATCAAATATACAGACAGGGCGCATTTTTTCATTTGTGACTCAAAAGCACAAGTTTTTCGAATCAGAATTGTGCTGCCGGACAACCACGAAAACAAGTCTTTACGGAAGATAATATATCCGTTTTGTTGTTGAAACGCCGTTGTCAGGGCAATCATGTCAACGAATTATCTCGGGTAGAAACCCATCAAAAAAATTATTACAACTACTGGAAATGATACCTAGTGTAGAAACACAGTCGTTACTTCCTAGCTGAAGGCCTGGAAAGTACCGGCCTGCCACACACTCGGTTCACAGCTCTTGCCCGTACACCCCCTCCCCCCCTTTTCACTCACTGCGTTATCGTTCGTTCGTCCAACTGCATTTTCTTCGCCGGCTGTTTTTGCCTACTTCTCCCCAGATCTTTATCTACGACCTTTACTTCGCTTACACCAACCAAAGCCCATTATCCTTACGCTTTAGAAGTGCATTTATTGATAAAAATATCCACAGTACGATTTAGATCGCTGAGAATCAGAATAGGTGATTTCAACAAATATACCGTTCCATAATTTTCAAGATGAATTACCTAAATATCTCCGACATTCAATGACGTAAATCGTATCAAAATATGAACACATTTACCATCGATTCCCGAATTTAAACGCTAGCCCGAAGTTTCCACAAGTTTCAAAACCACAGGACTAGACTGTGAAGTGAATACAATACAAGGCGAGGCTGTGGAAGAAGATGAGGAATGCCCGTCTACGAGCAGGTAGTGAAGGGACAATGGAAAGGCAAAATCGGGCAAGGACGAGTAGAACGAAAGAAGCAAAAACAACCAAGAGAAAAGGCTCACCGAACCAGAGCCCTAACCTTCCGCGGCCAGAACTGAGCTTCGTTTCTTAACTCCCCCGAGTATCGTGAAGAGTACACGCAGATTTTCGGAAAGTGTATCTACTTGGAGGCCCGTTAATTAGTAAAACCGACTCCTCGGCGTAGATGCTTCTACATTCATTAATTTATGTTTGAATTCTTTTCATTTCAGGTTTACCTGGTTTCTAACCGAATCGATAAGCTTTTGTTGAATTAGTGATAAAAAATTACACAACAAAAAACTAGAAAAAAGAAGTATGGTAAAAAACAGAATGCTCAAAAGTAGTAACCCACAAATGCTCTTGAGGCAACATAAAATTTGCGAAATACCCAACTCGACTCACCTCAGGCCTTAAAAGACGTAAGAATATCTTGTGTATATAAAAAGGTTCAAATAAAAAATTTCATTGAGAGAGGCGACTAATGCGTAGTATGCTTTATACATTAGCTCGATATCAAATTCAAATTATTTGCTCAGTATTCGGTATGACAAGGAACAATAATGATGAATCCCATTTAAACCTTACGAGTAATAAATAACAAACGCAATAGCAGTGCATCACAAAATTAGATAGGCTTCGAATATTGGTAGTGCCTCTCATGGGTCTGTCTCACTGTCATTTCTTATTTCATTTCAGTACTGCGTGAAATGTAAATTACTTATGGTAAATACTAATGTTTCCATACAAGCTCCGCCTTGGTCCGCAAGGTTCAGTTCCAGCACAGAAAACGGAGGCGGAAGTGGCGCCCGGGGCCAGAGCGTCGTCTGCACCGTTTTCGGTAGTCCCATTTACATCAGTTACTGCAGTAATAACTAGAGGTGAAAAGTTTTCTCTTGAACGTCCCAAAATGAAACGCGTTTGCTGGTCATCGAACTTACGTGAGCTCTACTGATGTAGCAGAATTTTATGTGTATTTCTTACATTCAGTACGTATGCAATGAGATAATTGTTGGTTGAGGTAAATGCATGACAAAGACTTTCAACGTTGGCGAGAAAACTAGGTTTAAATTTTTTTTAGCGTAGTCTAATACTTTGATAACAGTTTTAGCATATAAGAAGCTTATAACATAGTGAAAGTACATGAGTAATTTTCAGTAAACTTGGCATATCTTTAATTAGTAATAAATGAGTTTTATAGATTTGTGCTCAATTGGGTGCTCACAAAAATACCCATCTCATACTTATGATAATTTTGTTCATATAACCATTTTTACTTCATAAAATTAAAATCATCAGTTTTTAAAATGTTTTACAACTAACTAATTTCAATTTGTAGAATTGTGGTATCTGGCTGAACTTAAGGAGGAAGTTTACTCCAGATTAAAATTTCTTCTAAAATAATTTTACAACTATCTTTTTCATATCTGTTCTAGGATACCCATAAGAATAATGCTTAGTATTCAGTTTTAACTATAATTTTTTACATTCATATTCCTTGCATTAAATAATAGGAAAAACTATTTGTTAACAGTTATGATTAAGAAAAGCAGAATGAGAGATTGCGTGAACAAAAATTTTATTTTCCAGATCTTGACTTTCTCATTGCAAAGTACGGAAGTAGAATCTCCACTTATGAAAAACTAATCTGAGAAAAATTTAGTAGATCACCTCAGAAAATTGATCCAGAACATAAATAAATAAAAACTGAATAATTTATGAAGTTGTATCATTAAGAAATAGCTCACAAGTTATGATTCAAAAGAACTGATTAGAGTCAACTAAATTTTACCCTTAGGTTATCAGCTCATTTGCAAAATAATGGCTTTTAATGAAATAATGAGAAAATTAGATGAAAGCCTAGGGCATTAAATACTGCAGCTCACATAGTAAACCTATGCATCTAATTTTACAATAAAAGCAGGACCTAAGTTTAAAAGAAATAATTTCCACTTAAGCAAGTTAGGTCAAGAATTCCCTTCCCAAACTATTTAAAATGAAATACTTTAAAGAAATGCGTTTCATGCGTTTTTATTTGGCAAAAATTTTTTAAATTGATCAAGAAACCATTTGACAATATAGCATCTCACAATGTTACATGTTCTTTATTAGGATTCTATAATAAAGATTTATTCAGCTTGTCATTACTTCAAAATCATATATATATATATATACAGAGAATTTATCTGCTTTAGATATTTACCAAGCATTTATGTTTGTATATAAGCCCCAATACATATGCTAGTATAATGAATAAACTCAAACCAATTAAGACTATAATTTTGTGTTAATATTACTTTTAAAGATTATATAAAACAGATGACAAATTTAACTTTAAAGCATTTATCCAAGGCACATTTGTTCTATGTTAAACTTGATTTTCACAAATCTATGTTAAATATACTTCCACAATAATTTTCTAAATAGAAACTATTGATAATTACAAAATTTTCATAGTACATATTATAAAAGAAAGAAAATGCTCACACTAAATCTTGGCAATTACTTAGTATGTCTGCAGTTAAGATGCTCAATTCATAATTTATAAAATACGGAATGTGTATTTAGTTGTCACCTGCAATAAATATTTGGGCATTATCAATTACTTCAAGGGCAGAGAGTGGCATGCCAGAAATAAAAAACTCTTCTTTATATTGGCAAATCAGGGCTTCCTTGACTTGAATTTACAGACTCCAGCTAGGTCACTCAAATTGCCACTCAAAATTTAGATCAAAATAATGAATGAACGTTTATGTATTGATTGGTCAATGATATTTATAGCAAAACCAATGCCTACATCTCAAACATATTGGCTAGCAGTAAGAACTATTACTTTATCTATTATACAACAAAAACAGTAAACTTGAACTTAAATGCCAATAAAACCCGTACCATATACCTAGTTGATAATGTACTTCAAATGTGGCTAAATCTATCCACAAAAAATTTTAAACTACTGCAACACTTGGATTTTGCATTCAAAATTTATACCTGAGCCTTATGCACCTTGCATTGGAATAGAGAATGAATTACTTTATTAGAGTTTTCAGTTTAAATACACTATAACATTTTGTAGCATACAATAAGATCTTTACATCTTACTGGACAAATTGTAGGTACCTAGTAAGGAATAACTTAGGAAAATTTGTAAGTAATGAATTAGCTGATCACAACCAGTATCCATGAACCAATTTGCCTACAAAAACAATTCCAGTAGTAAATAGATTACAGTGGAAACAGTTCACATTCATTCTTTCTTCTCATTCACTAATACAGTCATAATTTACCAGGAATAAGAGAATGTCACACAAATTTTTTATTATCATTCTGAAAAAGCTTATCTTACATCAAACTGATAATTCCTATTCATACACATCTTTAAATCTTCAATCCCAACACAACTGAAGCTCAGTTAAGCAAATTACACTTCTAGTGATGTTAAATACACAATTAAATTTTTCCCTCAAAGTGGTGATGATCTCCCCATAATCATTTAGTAACACATAATTGTTCTACTCTTAATTTTATTCCTGAGACACTTGATATTTCTCATAGTAATGTTGAGCTCATAGGGTAATACATTGATCAGCAAAGCACAAATGAAATCTTACAGTAAAATATCATTGAAGTGAAATTTTTGAGTTTCAAAGTTTACACACCAGTAATACTACTTCTACATTCATTTAATAATGTATGAGCTGAGTCAGGAAAATATGAGACTAGTACAATGTGTACTCCCTTCTGAAGCACAATGATATATGCATATTCCAAACCCCTCTCTTTGGGAAGAATAATCCTACATTTCACTCTATTCTAACTCTAGGCACACATGTTACCATTGTGCTATCATTACTGCTATATAATACAAAAATTGGCCAGTTCATTTAACTTAGGTAAAGGTGGATTTTGAGATACAATGCAACAGATGCATTATTTATATAAAGATTTACATTGGTTGCCGATTTCTCAGTAAATTTACTTTAGTTTGCGGTCATAGGCTTCTTGAATAAGGTAGACCTTGATCACGTAAGGCCGGATTAGACTCTGTACTTCAAATGCAAGCAGGTCATCAAAAATTTAATCACAAACTATTGTTTTCCAGCAAAATAAAATATGCGCAAGCCAGTGTGGGTCCTGAACTAAGCAAAATTAGTCCATAGTAAATGAAACGACAAATTAACACTACTTCCGAGAGAGAGGGTACCACATTATTTGTTCACTTTACAACTTACCTTTCCAAGCTGTGACATTTCAGCTCACATGATGATCGAGAGTAATCTTTGACGATGTCATTATATTAAGTAGAGTGTATTAATAACAACTTTAGTCCACAGAAGCACAGTCACAAGGTATAGTCGAGTTGAGTGAATGGACAATCACACGTGGCTAGCACTAGCACACACTACACCTCTACACTCTACGCCTGCATCGGGCGCTCTGCTTACAAATTCTCTGTGAAGTCGAACAGCCCTAGGAAGCACCAGGGCTACGGAAGAAAAGTTACCCTAAAACTAAGGAAATTCTTTGAAATTTTGAGTTTTCAGGTTAACATTCATAAGAGCTTAATTTTCTGAAGATATATGATATTTTCTTAGAAAATTCAAATATTTCTTTACATGTTGAGATTCCTATATAACTTGATATATCAGGTGATTTTATACATATATCTTCTGGTGAATAATTTTTCTTAAATTTCCAGATATCTTATGGTGACAAAGTTGTAACGAACTCAATCCTGTGAATTGTGATTTTGTGAACAGTGAACTTATTCATGTGCTCTGTGAAGATTAATTACCCCAAAGCTGGGTAAATTCCCTATGTCCTCCAATCGAACAGAGCGATTTCTTCACATGAAAAATTATTCTTATGCTGTTACTGAAAAAATCAAATACCCCAAGAAAAAGTCACTGTCAATAATTGTTAATAGCAGATTAAAATTTTAATAACAATTAAAGACTAAAATGTGAATTATATCGCCTGTCTACGCTAGGAGAGAATGGTACGTGCATGTGCACGCGTGTACACGTGTATATGTTCGTCGGTACGGAACTCAATGACGACATACGGTGACGTTGTAGAGGTCGGACAAAGTTGGATGGAGAGTTCTCGTCCCCAGCTCTTCTCAACGAGCCGACTACAGAACATTCGCTTCAAAGATGGTGGAATTGAAGGTAAAATAGGGATACATAAAATAAATAATATTAAATTTCATTTTAGAGAATAAGTTTTTCAAATTTTGTGAGTAGATGGATATAGGCAATATAAAAAACTTTTGTTAAAATAGATTTCTAAATACCTTCATTTGACGCCTATTGATTATTTTTCTTGCGTGTACAAGACCAGCCGGTTTCTCTAGCTATGAAAAAATTAATTATAGATATTTTAGTTTCAGCCATTTATGAATGTCTTTATTAAAAAGTGTTTTTGATGGACATCAATGAATAGTCATATGTATATTTTACTAATACCCATGATTTCTGGAGAATGAAAAGGCTGACACCATGGACTGGAAATGGAGACTCTTTATTTTTGATACTTAAAAGTGTTAATTTGTTAGAATATGTGTCTGTTTGAATTCGATTCATTGATAATAATGATTATTTTAACATAGCAAAATTTTCTTGTTAGTAACTTGAATAAAATAACAAAGTATGAAAGCTGGTCGATAGCTGACGGCGTCGTCCCAAGGCGGTCTGATGTCCTCCAACTGAATCATGTAGAGAAACCCAGAAGTTATCGTTCTCTTCATAATGTTTCGTATTTTTGAAGCCCAACGAAAAAAGAATTCTTTGAAATTTTATTTGAATTAATAGATTAAAATTAACTGTAAATACATTTTAGTGTGTTGTTTGAATCAATTTACAAGATACTAATTTTTAAAATAATGAATACAAAACACATTTCTGAGGAGAGCTGACGCTTTGCGTTTGAGTTTCGTTCGAAGAGCTGCGTATGGCAACACCGTTCACTGCTGAGCAAGACCTTGTTCGGTCTAAAATGATATAGAGCTTTTTCTCCACTGCCGTTCTCTTTCATATTGGAGCTTAAATTCTTCTAGTAATTTTAGTTTCATTTTCACATGAGATAAATAACGAAATTTTCAATAACAGTGATAAGCCTAAAGTAATAGAGAAATTGACGGAAGTAGCAGGTTATTTGCGACTAAAAATATAAACGCCCTGGGTCAGTTCTATTATATAGCGGCACAGAGACGGTATGTCCGACCCCTGAGTAGAGCAAGAGCGTTCGTACAGTCGTTTCGTGTCAAAGAAGAGATCAGCTGACGGGGGCCTTTAAATGCACACGCTGCCGCTCACATTTGAACGTTTACGCTGAAGGAAACCATTGGGCCGCGGCAACGTTGGAACGTTTGCCACGCTATTGATAGCCGCCGAAGATGCTGGGCCCCCTGGGCGATCCTTCTATCAAATGCTCCCAACATTCCTTGTCCTGCTGGAGCAGAGGCATGACATTCTCTCTCCGGTGGTAACACGGGCTCGATGACATCTGAGTCCGCGTTAGAATTGCTGTACAGCATTTCCAGTGCTATTGCGTACTTCATCCATGCAGTAGAGCGCCGTGCTTAGCGAGGTCTTCGTTCACTAGAGCTCTGATTAACGCGAATTTTTTCGAGACCCTAGTTACTAATTCGCGAACTTGCGATCTGTATCGCTAATTCATCAAGGTCTCAAATCGCCCCAGATTACTGATCAACTCGTACGTTACTAACACTCGCACTTCGTGAAATGATACATTCGAGATCTGAGACTACGAATTCTCTCTCTTCGCGGAGGACGATTTTAGCAAATCGTTGCTCGATCCAGACTGAAGTCTCATTACAGTAAATACAAAAAAAACACTGGTTTCCTCATAATATATAGCTGAAGTGTTCAATTTCGATGCCATTAATCATTGAAACTTCATTGCCTGATTCATGATTCATTTCGGCGAATGAAGCTAGTTTTCTCGAGTCAAAATTATTTCACTGGCATTGGAATTATATATAATCTGCTATATACATAAATCAAGTATTAACACGCTTTACATTCTGGCTCCGCACACGAATATTTTTAAACGCTGTTCTCTAAAAACCTTTCCCTGAACATGTTTAACCCATCCCTTGGTAAGGACGATTTTGCGCCTTTTATAACAAACTCAAAATTGTAAACTTGGCGAGAATTTACTCATCAGATGCTCGGTTGGAAAAAAAATGGACATTAGTTTACTCGTCCCTCCTTAACCTCTCTCGGTACCAACCGACCGAGTGTACTCATACAAGGAAATTAGGTCGCCTTAAAATTGTGCGTTCGCAGTAGAAAACCTGCCGGGGAATGGGTTGACATTTTTTTTGCGTGACAATACGATGTTCTACTGCTACAGTTCCGGTTTTGAGTATTCTCTCTCGTTGTAAAGAATATTCCAGAAAACCAGGTTCTTCAATGCATTTTATATTTGCTGAGTTCAAGGTATTTTATATTTGCTGAGTCCATGTCATATTTGTCCCTTAAAATTTCCAAGTCTCCAGGATGTCTACCTCGCTCTGCTCTATATTTATCGTTACTTCGCATATATACTTAATCATACTTCACATACGTGTTCATTTCTACACACTTTTTTAATAAAATTCTTACGCAAGTGTTCATTGATATTCAAACACACACTTTCAAATGAGGTATTCATTAAAAGAAGTCCGATTGTTCATATCAAAAATGTGTCTTACGCTCAGACCAGTCTGGTTTTTTAATAGAACACCATCTATGAATGTTTTCTGAAAAGCGCAAAAATGCGTAAGACAGGTTACATAACGTGTTTGCACAATGCGCGTTTACATCTCAATTACATCGCGATGAAAAATTTACTCATTTCTAAAATAGAAAAGCAACGACTAAGACGGGACAAAAAATATTATTACATAATTCAACCTGAGATTATGACACCAACATTTGCACCCATTTTGGTCAGAGGAGTTCAGCAAGATGCAATGAGTGTTTATTTTCATTTTTATTATTGTGAGTTTTCCGGAACCAAGTTCCGTGAAAGTAAAGTGGATCCGGTGACCTTCCTTCCCTTCGGGGCGTGCTGGTCCGGCGGGAGGCCGGAGTACAATTATGCTTGAGTGAAACTCGTTCATTTACTAACATTTTTTGCCTAAATTGTGCACATTGGACAAAGCCAAGATGTCTTCAGTGTAATGCTGCGCTGTATGTTCAATTTGGTGTGAAGAGTGAAATTCTTCGAAATGCGATTCTTATAACCATTTAGTACAGATCATTTGCTAGTGCGAGAATGCAAGCTCTTATAGTTCTGATAAATTTTTGTCCCTGGACAGATCTAGACTACGGTAAATCGCCATAATTTGCAAAAAAACTCTAATTCATGAGAAATTTTTGCGACTATGGATGGTTATCATTGAATGTGTGCCTCGCATCGATATATACGAAAGTCTCAAATCGTATCAGTTTTTCACGACTGACTTGTAACTAACATCTACTGGAGGTGATTTGAGGCGCTCGACTGCGTAAGAACTTCCAAGAATGGAATTCTGGGGTGTAATGGGCCTGGTCTGCTGGCCTAAATCGGGAGAGGAATCAGTCTTACTCATAAAATCGGTTGAATTTTACAGCTTGCCCCGGAAGATGATCATAAACATCCTCGGCACGCAATTCATCTCCCGAAGGCTCTGTCACTTTGTCACGGCTGCGACTCCGACCAGAGCAAGAACCTAGAATTTCATGTACAAGTGATTTTGATGTATGATCTTAAACCTCATTTAGCACTGGTGAAAAACAAGCAACAAAGTTGAACGTGATTGAAACGTGGTCGTGACAAGGGGGGTTTGGGTGTACATTGAGCAGTGAACGTCAGCCACAATTTTTTTTAAACTTAAAGAAAAGAGGCTTTCAAAGACTCTCACTTCCTCTACGTGCATACGGCCGCTACAAAATTTTACTAGATGCTGCCGATGGAAGAAACAAATCCATCCATCTCCACCTATCCTTCTATTAGTTGAGGTTACTTAGGCCTGGATTGCTAGACTTCGAAATTCACAGTCGCAGCCTGGTTATCATACTTTTGTTTTTTTACTCGTTTCCACTGTCCCTTGTAGGATGACGAGCGTTTTCTCCAGTACGTTATAATGTACGTCAGGAACGCAATTTTACAGTCAATAACACTTTTTTAGTCAATTAATGGCCGCGATATCAGCAGCTCATATATCTCTACAACTACTACTGTTGTTGAAAAGAAAATCGTCAAGATTAATAGGAAATTACTTCTTATCCTTAATCATTCTATTTATTTTGAAAGCTCCAAAATGAAAAGTCTATTAGTATCAGTATTAAAGCCGTGGTAATTCTCATAGTACTTCGTATGATTGACAATTTTTTTATACCATTTTGCGGTCTATCTTATGTATAAGAGAATTTACGTTGCAATTGGCCATCTTTGTCCGGCAGTTTTTATTTTAGAATATATGCTCAAAGATCACAGAACGTTTTTAAGTTAATATTTCACTTTTCGAGCTTCGCGTAAAATTGTGAACCACAGTTCGAAATTTCAACGCGACCTCCACCCGTAACTTTAAGGTTGTAGTTTACTAATCCCGATTAGGTTTCATCGTAATCTTACCATTCGAAAACCCGATGTACCATGGCTTTGTGTGTGACTGATTTTGAAATAAAAACAATTTTTCTTGCTCTTTCTTTCGAGTTACGGGTGAATATAATCGTAACAGTCAAAAAAATTCTGCTACACAGCTTAACGTATTTTTCACGTGGAAACAGAGTTTGCCTCACCTTTGCGCTTTAACGTTATAATGTAGGATATTGTGCAAAATTGCGGCATGATACAATTCAGAATTCATCTGTCGATGATGCCGATGAGCATCAGGAAGTGCCGTTGGGATTGTATTTATATACACGCCTGTCTGCCGCCCGGAGAGTTGCGAAGATGTTCTTTTGCGCTTCTCTTTTCATTTATTCTACAAACATAATATAACTTTTATATCATGCAAAACCTTTATTTATGACCTGCGATTCCGGGTTGAACTACCGTGCTTCGAACAAATTCTGATGAAAAGAATGGAAAATATTCTAGCGCGTAACATTTTAACACGAGAGCAATTTTATCCATTTTGTATGTCTGTTAGAAAAACACCTCGCACAATCGTACGGCCTTCCCATCTTTCCTTACACGGCCGTTGGGGGAGAAAAGAATACGGATCCAAAGCAAGAAAGGCGTAATAATTGCTGTGTAGCAAGGGAGTAATTTTTTATATTAATTGATCAGACATGACGTAGCTCAAAATATTTCCGGCGAGTTAGCCACGCATCCAACGAGAGGGTGGAGGCCGCGAGATGGAAGAGGGTCTCAATCCAAAATCTGAATGGTCTAAAAGCAAAGACAATATAACTTACATTTTAAATCTGCTGCTTAATGTCATTCGTGGGTATATGTATGCACTCTTTCTAGCGTATTTGTCGCTGCAACGACCCTGTGATCAGAATTAGTACTCCAAAATTCCATTTTTTCTTACCTTAATGTGTTGCAACTTGCTAAATGCTCTGAAAATGGACTCTGAAGAGAACAAATTTTTATGTGAATTTTCAACACTGCGTTTAAAAAAAAATTTATGAAATAAAACGACTTCATTGAAAAAATCTCTTTAAATAAAAAGAATATCTTTTTACCGAACTTCTATTCTTTTCTTCCCTGCAACTTACTAAATGCTATAAAAATGGTCTGAAGAAAACAAATTTTTATGTGAATTTCCAACACTGCGTTTAAAAGGTATCTTTTTATGAAATCAAAAGATTTTATTAAAAAATTCTCAAATAATAAGAACATCTCTTCACCGAACTTCTAATCTTTTTTTTCCTGCATAAATTGTAGATTACTGTTCAGAGGTAATTCAAAAGTATATATATAAATCATGGAGTCTAGGACCTCTGATTTCTCACGTTACGCAAAGTTTACCATTACAGCGAACAAGTCTTTAGCTTCTAATAGCTGATCCGAGTCGCCTGTCAAACGCAAAAGAATCGGACTCGGTGTTCACTTCTCTGCATCAGCAAAGCTCTGTGGCGCACTTTACAAAAAAGTAAAGTTAGTGCAGTTTACTTTCTAGCCTTCTATATCTTGAGGAAGTGTCGGGTTCGATCCCGGGAGTGTGCTGATTTTCGTGTTATCACTGAGTGCTTCCAGGGGAACAGGAATAGTAAACCCCACATTCCCTATTGCAAGTGGGCACAGGCTCGACTGGGGGTTAACGCTATTGCGTCGCATCATCTCAATAATTAGATAATAGGCATTGAAAACAAATATATTGTAACGCAAACTTGATTGGAATCAAGTTTATATCTGTTGTTTTTTTTTTCCTACGATTCGATTGCTTAGTCGACGCAGTGGAGCCTCGTTTAGCGACTCGGTGAGCAAGAAGCTGCCGGAGAAGATATGAGTCGTCGAATCATCAAAATCACAAAGCAATAAGTATTTACGCTATTAATGCATTGTAGGTTTTTGTGTCAGCGAGATGCACTCTCTCGGAACTCGCAATAACGGATTGTGAATTATCGAGCGCATGAGTACGATGTCTGTCTTCGTCAGTGTATCGTGGGGACTTGGCGGTTCCCGGAAATGTCCGTAGATACTCACGCTGTGATAACATCTTTGCACGAAAGTCTGCTGTGGGTCTAAATATTGCCCGTAAGTTTTAATTTTCGCTCAGATTCGTCAATTTTCAAGCGTACAACTGTTCTAATTTGATAACTTTCATGAATTTCATGATAAAGGTACCATATTCAACCCGATAGGAGCCCTGGTTTTCAACACGAGACGATTCACATGATGACATTTTGGGGTTTCGAAAATGCTTAGTTATTCGGACACCCAATGGTTATTTTTTCAATCACAATTTGCATTGAGTAGCTCGTAGACTGGTATGAGGGAGGATGAGGTGGATCTTTGGATCTTGAGAATAAATACGATTCTGTTGTCCTCTGCAGACAAGAGACTAGAGGAAGCTCTGTTGCATGCAGGCTTTTAACGGTTCTCAAGCCATTTTAAGGAGGACTACAAGTGTTAAAGCGAACGCTGCTCTCCAGAACTCGGTAGAGAGTAAAGGATAGAAGTACGCTTGAAATTACACGTATATATCTTTAATTTGATAGTCAAGGCAGATTCTGTGCAGATATATTCTGTCACATCATGGCATCGCTGTTGTGCTTATGGCCAAGGGAACCTTGTGTTACCTTCGACTAAGAAGAAGGGTGTTTTTGAATTTTTTAAAGGAAATTTTTACGTGCATACCACGCTATACTAATTGAGGGTTTCAATTTTTGATTTGTGTTGTTTATCAGTCCACCAATACAAACGTCAGTTCCTTGGAAAAGTAGAATTTAGATCCGCAAATTAGCAGAAAAACCAAGCATGTATTCTAAAATGGGATGGCAAAAAGTTCTCTCATGTTCATCTTAATACCATATTAAAAATTAGGTCGGTAGGACTTTGACAGTTTTTCTCCGCTACGGTAGTTCTCCGGGGTATTCTAGCAGTTTTGCACAAATGAACTCTATTTGCCAGATATTGGCCAGTGGCTGCTTAAAAATTGCAGATCTCGGCAGTGATGCCAGGAAGCGGACATAACGACCGCGCCACTGCGCTGCTGGCCATTGAACTCTGCGAAATTAACTGCGCCGATTTTTCAACTGGGTATTGTTGCCGTATGGTAAATGCAGCCACACACTGGTATGTACTTGAAATAGTGTCAACCGTGTAAGAGAACAGTATTTTAATCAATGGTATAATGCATTTCTACAGGGATCTGATGATTAAATTAAACTTCCATCCCCAGAGAACAAGCTATACCAACTTGATCAATATTAATTTTAAAACAGGTTTTGACAATGCTGTAGTCTGTTTGATTTTTCAAATACAAACGGTAAAGAACGGCTAACAATGGCAACCGGAAGTCGCGGCACCACCAGTCTCGGCTTTCGTTTTAAAGAGAAAGAAACGTCACTCAACGACCACGCTGTCTCGAAAATTTTCTCTGATATCCGGAATTAGAATTTGCATCTCGGTGCTAAAATGCGTGAGGGAATCTTGATGTGGGAAAAAATGAATCAAATAGAGTGGAATTTTTTTGCGTAGGCTGTGTAGAGTGCAAAATATTTTCAGTGGGGGTCCCTTTCGGTAATCAACAACACTCAACAATTCAGCACTCGACGATCGGAAGAGCATAGCCTGAGACGAGTCAGGTTGATCGCATCATTCTCTACGCAGCATGAAAGACTGTCACCGCACACGACTACTTGAGCTGATAAAAGTCTTCAACGCGGATACACCAACCCTCAATGAAGACGTGCGCTATTGCATCGTCATATTGATCCATGTGATTGTTTCGTATGATGATGCTGTCGTATTGGCCCATCTGAGTTAAGCATTTGAGTGCAGATCTTTAAAATCGTTGCTATCTGTTGATCGACGCGTATAGTCTAAGAGAGAGGGTGAGAAAATGACTTCCAGACACTTTAAATTATGTTTTTATTGAATCTCCTGGCTTACTTTGGAAAGCTTTATGGCTCAATCCATATTTATTCAAGTGTGAGATGCTTGAGTTGTTTTGATGCTCGATATGATCAGGCTGTCGGTTGTAAAATAAAAATTGGGTTCGGTGTATTTTTTTAGAATAGGATGGACTATTATAACAATAGTTGAAAAAATAATATGATACATGAAACGCAATTAGACAAATAAATTTCTCAGAACTTTAAAATTAAAGCTTCATAATACCAGACACTGGGTTTCTTAAGAAATTCTGTCAGATTCATTTCGAAGATCGTGATCAGTACAAAAGATTCATTTCGGAGATCAAAATCGCTTCACTAATTCAAAACATGAAAAAAAGGCCCTGCTTAAACGAGTGACTAGATCACAGGTCGGAAATGTGAAGATGCTTGAATTAAATTGGTTCAAAAACAAGGAACTGAACTATTGGGGGGACTATTATTTAAATTTTTGCTGTTACAGTTTATACATGTGTCAAGAGCCGCTGAAGTATATTTTCCTTGAATCAAAAAACGTAAAAAAGTGACCATCGAATGAACACTGTATAGACCAAATTATAGAGGCAGGTCGAAACGTCGAGTTTCACTACAATTATTTTTTTAAATAGGGCTTTCGAGGGATAGCTATACCCACCATCACTATCTAAAAAAAAGAATTCACATATAGATATTATTAAAATGAAATGCATTATTCTTAAAATGCAATACAAAGAATAAAAATAAGACAACTATCACTATAGTGTGGAAATATTTTGGAAGCCAACTTAATATTTCGATTGGGATTGAAGAGGTGCTGTCGTTCGAGAGGAGCCATTGCCTGCGAATCAAAATGTTTTCTAATGTTCTTATGTCATGCGGGGATGTGAATGGGCCGATGTGCTCTGTTCCATACATTGGACCTGACTTGAACGACTTATTTTGAACGAAAATTAAAACTTTGATGATTCCATTCTGCCCTCAAGTAAAAAAAATGTGGTTTGTTTTTCGTAACAATTTCACTATAGGCTGTCCTATCCTCACAAGGATCGTTTCCCTGATCGTGTTCGCAGCAACGTCGTGAATTGGTTGGTATTCGTGCTACCAATGTCATGCCACCTATTGTGGGAGACTGAGTGTCACCTGCACAAGCGTACACAAGAGAATCTCTAGTCGAACTGGAAGGCCTTTGGAGTGTTCTCCCCATACAGTGTTCATTCCATACTCGATCATGGAATTAGTTCGAACCATCCTATATTAAACAAGAATTTCAAAATTTTACCATCCACATCAGTCCATGATTTAAGGACATTAGAAAGTATTTCGATTCGCAGGCACAGACCTTTCATGAACGACAGCACTTCTTCAGTCCCGCTCGAAATATTAGGTTAAGTCCCGAAATATTTTCTCACTATAGTGGAATCACTTTTATTCTTTATATTACATTGTTAAAACGTTGCGTTCCATTTACAAGGAAAAAAATAATGCTCTGGAGCTTATACTACCATACACAAATCTGTGATTAACTTAGCACTACTAAGATAATCTCATTAAGTTACTTACTATTAAAATACGCATAACTCTATTATAAAATCCATAGTAGTTTTAGAATGTATAAAAAGAATGACAGTAAATTCAATACAATTGACACAAGATACTGTTATAAGAAGTTCAATGCTACCGAAATGAACTCAACACTGTTGAAACACGCACTACTTTATTCTAACAAGACTTACATACACTATCATACTGAAATTAACAGTTCGTGATAACTTCAAAAGAGCAGGAAAAAACGTGCGTATTCCTTCTTAATGTTGAAAATGAAACCATCAATTTGAAGGTAAATACACAATGAGTGACAATAGCTATCTAGCTGACGCTGCGACCGCCTGTGCAGCTGCAGAACTCAAACTGATGCACTAACAAAAAACGACCTCGTAGCGTTAATTTAGAAAAGCTTAAAATTGACACCCTGCAGAAAACTCTGTCAGTAAACCTCAACACGTCCGACACAACCTCAAGAGGTCAATTGACAACCCAGCCGCGCGAGAACCCAGTTTACGCAAAATGAAGAGACGAGAGCATATGTGGAGAATTACTACGTACCTTCGATTAGAACAATGACCTCAAATTAGTGTCTCTAGTCTTGTTAGTGTTGCCGCAGCTGCCTCTGATGAAATGTTTTCTGCATAATATGGGATACCGCCACTAATTTTTTTCAAATTGGGTGACTCTTTCTCAATAACACAATTATGCTGTCTCTAATAACGAATGATATTCTTAAACTTTCGTAATACTATCATCAGAGAATAAAATTTGCACTGCAAATTACGTTCAACCGAAAACTTTAATTTGACCTCGCGACGAATGTACTCCACTTGCAAAACGCTTGCCATACTCAAAAATTTGTCAGAATTCATTTTCATTTACAAATTAATTTCGACTTAAGATTGAGTACTACTTCATTCGTTAGCGGAAACGAATTTTCGGCAAAATTTCCGTTTGCATGGGGAGTTTTTCATAGGTGAAGAGGTGTTTGTAGCTCGAGGTTCCTCTGTATTCTGTATTTTTCGGATTCCGATGCATCGATGGCTGACTATCCTAAAGCGTCAGTTTTCTCTTTTGCGACTCGTACATTCCGATGGCCTCCGACATGATGTGCAACCTTTTAACTCGGAACCGACTCGTTGCTCGATCAATTTGCTTAAGTGAGGAGGGACTCACGAGGTTCTGGGCCTCTTTATCTAATCTGAGGGCCTGATATCGTCGTGATAGCGCAACGTCCGACCTTCGACGAAGAGCGTGAACTGCTCAACCACCGGATTCTATACCCTGACTTATTAGTTGTATACCGTCAAGTCGCTGAATAATTCTTGCGCATTCTGCCTGCTTTGCAACTTCAATCAAAGGGTGTGAATATTTGCTTGCGAAGTATTTATGTAGTAGCTTAGTAAGTAGAATACATGCATAGCACATAGACATTGTACGATAAGACATTCGCAAGAATACAAGCACTCTTGTAGCCTTGTTGGTAATAGGATAGCATAGCTATTTTTCGGCGTTGTTAGTTATTTAAATAATATGAACTCACTGAGCTAAATCGTCTCAAAATCGATCGGTGTTTGTTTCCTGTCTTTGTATAAAACTTGCGTTTACTTTTTGCTTAGGAAATGTTTATTAGCACAAATTTTTACTGCTAAGTTTTAATGATTCCATCAAATGATTGTGATGAATGAATACTGAAAATCTTAACTTTAAGGGGCCAATTGGGGATCCCAATTTTTCGCCGAACTCCAGTGGAATCAATGACAGGTG
The DNA here is from genome assembly GCA_014899125.1 of Orchestia grillus. Lineage (NCBI taxonomy): Eukaryota > Metazoa > Arthropoda > Malacostraca > Amphipoda > Talitridae > Orchestia > Orchestia grillus. Next base: position 1,434 of record VOMN01052235.1, on the reverse strand, counting down.
ACTCGCAGTGCAATCAATATTGAGTTCACCAGTGGAAGAATAAAGTTCATACGTTAAGATGCATCTTTCCTTTAATTATATCTCTTAATCGACGCATCCTTTGGAATACAGTCGTCCTCCGTTCTAGGAAACAACTGCTCTACAGTCGCCCCAAGCGTAGAGCGGTATCAACTAAAGCAAGCATGAAATAGAAGATAAAATATTTGAGTCATAAGAACCAAGCAGAGCGTGTATTATGTAGCAAACAAGATTATCGAGCAGTTCTTCGCTGGAACCGATCTTACGCTCTATGCAGTGAAGCCTGAAATCAATTCAGTTCACTTTGAACTCTTGAATTTAAACTTCAAGTGGAATCAGTCAATCCAATTTTCCATTTTTCAAACTCTGTACAAACTCTACGATTTTGGCTCCATGTTTCTTACTCCGTTACCCTTACTATGTGTCAGTTATTGTTGCTCGGATTCGATTCATACGTTTCATTTCTAGCAACATTTCTTTTTGATTTGTAGGTAGGCAACTTGAAAAGTCAAAAGCATTCTCACATTTCGTTACATTGATCTCCCATTGTGTGCTCTTCAGTGATTTGATAACAAGCTTAGCATAAACTGCATGCATTCAACGATATAAAATTTTTTAATAAATATGCAGAAGTAGGTAGCATATTTTAAACAGTTTTAGTCCCTCTATAATTCGAGAGCGATCAAGAATAATTTTTTATTTATCAAGAGAATCCATCAGTCATTGACTTTTCATTTACTCTTTGGGACGTGAAACTAAACAAAAATTTTCCTCGTAAGCTACGTATGCCACGACGGCTACGTCGTAGTTTAAATTCTGTATGCTACGACGGCTTATCAGCAACCAACCGTCTAATTCCACTCGGAACTACAATGATTTTTATTCTCGGAACATATGAAATAAGCCACGAGTAATTCAGATACAATGTTACCCGAAAAATGTCATAATTATCATGTGAGAGTAGTTTCACAAAAGCTCCATATTTTGTTTCACAATTCTAATTTTTATAGTAGAATTTGTGTCTCGTTGGAGTTTTGAGTCTGCGAGATTCCGTGACGTTCAATAAAAACGGGATTTTAATTAAAGTGAACTATTACTATATATATATATAAATATATAATGTCCCCACGCTGTAGGATTGCTTTCTTGAAACCAAGCTTAGCTGCTGAATTAATTTTTCTCTTCTGGGTAGAAACGTACTACATTGAATTGAGAGTTTGCTCCGTTAATACTTAATTAGCGTGGATTTCTTTACTACAAGCCACTCAGAGAATAAATAGTCACCTATTGTTTTTCGAGCTTCAGTTATTTACTACGTTCATCAATCGATTTACAAAGCTGTGATCGAAGTTGAAGTTAGGTGCATATACTGAACAGGCATCATCCTTCATTCAGAGCTGGCAAGGTATAGAATTA
>VOMN01052221.1:0-69631 GCA_014899125.1 Orchestia grillus | reverse complement strand
ATCAGACCCTGTTTCACATAAGCCGCTGCACGGATCACAATAATACTGATAGTGCAAGTGGCCTCAGCTCGCCAGTTCTTAATAAGTATTCCAAACATTTCCTTTAGGATTCAATTATCGTCTATCTCTCTCAAGACAGTTTCCCCGCGTGTGCTAGAATCTCAGACCGTCTTCTTGCCTGCTCGTAATTTTGTGACCTGTCTGCGAGCACGTGTGTCCTGCTGCTTGAACAAGGGCACCCCCATGACAAGTGTTCTATTTCGGGGGCTTTCGAAAGCTGCTCCCAAGATGACGCGCTGTTCTAGGAGAACGTATGTGAAGCGAACGTGACGTAATTCGACGAGTTGTTACCCCATTCTTGAAATATTGTAAACGAGAAAGCAGTCTGTCTGGCTAATGATTTAGTTTAATGTTTTTTGTGAAAACTGATGTGTTCATCTTGATGAGGCCTGAGTCAGGCAAACAGAATTTCTCCCATTGAATGATGAATAAGTTTGCTGACGAAGGTCTCCACGTGCCGAGGTCTTGTCTTTTGTTGTTCCTACAATTACTATCTCAACAGTTCGACATGAAAACTTTAGAAAGCAATTAAAAGTCACCAATATGCCACGAATTATTTCAAACAAAGTTAAGCATTGAATGAAAATATATAAATTAAAGTTACACGATTTCATTACGTTATGTACGTTTGATGGGTGCCGTTCACTTAAAAATGAAAATATGTCTATCTCTACTGGATTCGTATCTTGATTTTGCAGTTTTTACGGGGCCTGTCCGGTATAATATTTTCTCATGGTATTTTGTGATAAATATTATAATGCGCATTCACAGTTGTAGAATGCTGTAGTGTCATACGCTTATCTTCATACTTGGGCATTTAGAAAGGGCATATTGAACAACTACGGCTCTTTTCATTCAATATCGTTATTTCTAAATTGTATTTTGCTGTATGCCTAGTACCTAATTAAGATAAAAACATGATTTAACTCGACGAATTGATTTTTTCATAACTCGAGTCGCTTAAGTATCTAGAGAATGACAAATTTTTCTCTCCACGCTTTCAAAATTAAACGACAGTTCTTGGTGTTTACCCTTGGAGAAACATGACAGTATTTTCTTATTTTCTATATTCCTCGTTGAGTAGTTGATAGAAAAGAGCTATAGGATGACCTTGTCCCTGACACAGCTACTCTATAAACTAAATACTTATGCTTCCGACCGGGACGCTCCCGTGTGAGTGACGTAAGCTACAATCGAGGTTCTCGGAAACTGGCGGAGCGCGTTGCTTGAGATGTGCTTCCGCTCAGTGTGTGCATATGAAACTCCACCGTCATCAGTGCTCCTCGGTGTACTTTTTTCTTCTCATCGTGGTAACTACGCTGCTGAGCTGTGCGCGATCGTTAATTTGCGTGAAAACTAAGTTGTTGAAGCTGGGTGTGATCGTTTTTTGTCGTTGTAACTACGCTGGTGGAGCAATGTATGATTGTTGTTTATCGTTGTAACTACGCTGGTGGAGCAACGTGTGATCGTTGTTTATCGTTGTAACTACGCTGGTGGAGCAATGTGTGATTGTTGTTTTTCGTTGTAACCACGCTGGTAGAGCATTGTGTGATTGTTGTTTATCGTTGTAACTACGCTGGAGGTGGAGCAATGTGCGATCGTCGATAATCGTGGTAACTAGGTAACAATATTTCACACGATAATCGTGTGATCATTTGTTATGGTAACAAAAACGTTTTAGACTTTGGTTCGTGTTTTGATTTTTATCATAATGGGACATTCTTGTAATGTGTAACATGAAATTTAATTATTTTGAACGTTTCATCCACCATCTCGATAATAATATCGAAACCATTGATAATAAGTTACAGTTCATCAAATGATCAATACAGTGCCCAATATTTAGTCAATATCTATTGTGGCAAATGTACTTCTGGTGATTACTCGACGCTTCAGCGACAATGAAGAGAAACAGTCAGAAATGGTTATTTGGTATAAAATTTATGAAAAGTGGCACTGGGTGGTAGAAAAGCTCAGGAAGGAAACAGTGACATTGAGCATCATGTTACCTAAGGTCACGACAATTGATCAACGGATCTAGCTTAGTCATCTACGTAGGTGCGAGACATGCATGGGATTTTGGCTTCATTTTCACGCTGCCGCTGCAGTGCGAGTCTCGCTTCAATGCTCCATTCAAGGTTTTGCAAGGCTTTCTTTCAAGTGCAGAGCTGCCTGCACACGCAGCATTCTCGGTATTGTTAACAGCTACTGCAATCTAGACGTTACTCATGACGCAGTTATCTTCAGATTCCTCACACCCTCTGCCATCTAAGTGCAATAGTCTTAATGTTACGTACAGATTATTCCACGTATCCCATTAAACCCCTTATGATTTGGGTGTTAACCGTAATGATTTGTTGTTTCCTTGATAATTTAGGCATTGTTTGCACCCGCAGTAATCTATCATTTACTTTCACTCGCGACAATCTAGGTCAACCCTGTGTATTCTACCTGTGATTCACCATCGTATTCCCGTATCACCTGATAACGTTTTGTGCTTATATCCTTGTGCTGTGGTGTTTAAATGATCTAGCGTATTAAGAAAATAATGAACTAATTGTTTTATCACATACAATATTCGTAATAATCTTGGATAACACTCTATTTTTACTGCTGCTGGGAATTAATCTCGCCTGAAACGATGGGTGAGTTTAGATGGCTGAGTTGCACTTGGGTATTTCCCGCACGCAGCGAGCGGGGTGCCTTCGCTGCGGTGCGCCCTGGAAAGGAGTCGTCGACTGGGCGGTGTCTCTGTGCTGCTTCATTCTCAAGCGACGTAAAATGCTGAGGAAAATTGAGGGTTTGCTGGTGGAAAGTCATGTTGAAGTTCACCCACTTGATTTCTGTGGTTTAAACATTAGTGTTTGTTAAAATAGTTTAAGATATAAACTCAATTTGATGCACATACGTATCAAAATTATACTCGAACATTAAATAAGAATTATTTTTAAGGGGAATATTTCACTCCAAATTCGAAAAAGAGAAAATAAAGTAATTGAAATTTACGACCAAATATATGTAACTCGAGCACAATGATGTCACTTAGCTTTGAAATCTTTTCGAAGTATAAAAGGAAGCAATTTCACTCAAGTAGTACGTACAACTTACGATAGACTACGGATAGAGGATCTTTCTCGATTCTGACTGTTGACTACTTGAGCGAGTATAATCTAAGCGTGCTTCACGATTATGATATTTGTAGAGAAGTTATACATAACCTTCGTGAAGAGAATAGAACTCCGTGCGAGTTGGTATAGTTGACACTACATACTTTTTAATAACGAAACCATCTAAGGAAAAGAAACTTTGAAGAAAAGAAAGGCATCCACGTGTGAAGATTGTTCACAATTGCGTTTCAAAATTAGCCGCTTTAAAATGCGCGTTTCCAGATTTCCTTCCGGAATGCTGCATCAAATTTGACCTCATGGAATTACGTGGAACAAGAGAGTTTCACGGGGCCTCCACTAGTTAGTGATCAGTCGCAGGAATCTGAAAGTAGCAGTGAGCAAAATGCCCCTCATGGCTGCGGGACCTGCAGTTTTTTCCGTCTCGTTGTTTGACCTATCTCGATGCCTCGCGCTGTTGCCTCAGTGACTCACCTTCCCTTCAAGTGCGAGCGGAAAAACTTATGATGCACTCTGCTGTTCGTTGGTGTACATGAAATGATTGCATTTATGACCCGTCTTATTAGATTCATCCTCCTTTTTGACGGAGTAGTCTTTGCCTTGAACTCGTGTGTACGAAATGCCGCGAAGCTTATCTGTTAACGGCTTTCGTGCAGCTCAGAGTTTTCTCTCAGAGTTAGTAATTCGAGTATCAGCGTGCACTGATGATATCCAGTTCGTCCACACCTCCATAATTCGTGAAGTGCGACGGAGCACCACCATTGGGCAGCTCACAGACGGCCGCACGTGGCCAACGGTCGGGGCTAGTGGGTGTGGGTGTGTCGTTCTCTATAGGTGCGTGGAATATGCTGGAGAAGGTGCAATGATACTTCTGTCTAAATCTCGGACTGTGGACTGCATTCGTTACGGCTAAAAATGGGGGACTTCGTGTCCACTATAGACAAAAAGGCTTTCTGAAATATAGCTGCAAATATAGTTATACCATATCATTGGAAATTGCGCTCGCGTATTTTCATCAATGTTTGAATTATTGATGGGTGTTTTATTGGTAATTTTTCTCATAAAATGTATACTGTCGGTTGAATACAATTTTTTGAAAATTTCCACCGTTTCAAATGTTCAAATTGCTCGCTCTTTGCTGATATTTTCAAGTTTCCAATAAGTTCGTTGCGAAAGTGCTGTTTCGACCTGCTGATATACTGTACTCAAGTCACTGATTAGAGTGAACTAGTTTTGATTTAATTAGTAAGGAATTAGGACAGCGGTATTATTTTTCTCCACACTTTGTAACGTAAGAAAATGGTGAATGTGCGCTTGTGAGGAAGATCAATAATAATGTTCCGGCAAGATTAGACTAACTTATGAGACCTGGTATTCCGACAGTATATTTGTGTAATTCTGCTGATACCATATTCATGGTGGATCCCAATAATTTTTTCCATTATTAACTGTTGATTTTTGTCCGGTACCATCTGTCGTAAAAAGTACCGAAATTTTCCAGTACCGATGTCAATTGCATGAAAACCTTCAAAACCCATTCCACAATCCTTTAGATACATAATTACTGTAGCTAATCGTGTACTATACCCGTTTCAAATACCAATATTTAAGTCGGGCATGATGAGAACGTTTGATATATCACACATCCCTAATCGCTTATTAAGTTTATCTGCACCACGGTACAACGTGCTGGGCTCTTTCTTGGACTGAAAACTCGCTTAATTATACATAAAATTTACATGACAAAGCGAACGTATTCCATGGGGAATTGCGATTTAGGATCTCTGCAGGGGAGTGTGCACTGGTCGAGGTACCAGCATGCCCCCGCATCCGGTGCATGCGCGACTAGGTCGCGTCTGCGTAACCTCGCGCAGTGCAGGGTCATGGGAAGACGGGAACTGCTTTGTCAGGGAGTGTGGGGATGTCCTGATGATATATACTGGTAATTATTAGGGATTTATTGGTAGTTATTAGGGATATATACTGGTAATTATTAGGCATTTATTGGTAATTATTAGGGATATATACTGGTAATTATTGGGGATTTATTGGTAATTATTAGGGATATATACTGGTAATTATTAGGGATCCAATGACGCAAATGGTGGTAAAGGGTGATGTAGGGTCGACGTCGTTTTCCTAATGTAAATTTATGAAAAAGATTATTTTTTGATAAACACAGCAGCGTCAAAACTATCAGACAGCGGCTTAGTGCCATCTCGAGTTTCTATCATATAGAAAAAGGACCGGTACAGATATCCTATCCTTTTCTCGTTGATAACGCTTGCATTTCTCAATAACCTTGGTAGCAGTAGTCTTAACAGAACGTTTTGAAAACGGAATATTTAAAAGGTGGTAAAAGTTACATATTTTGAATCCCCGTAACATGAGTGTATTTACTAAAGTTGCGTTTGTTAGGGCTATATGTTTCTGCAAGTTTTACCCTCCGTTTTTAGCCGTAGTATGGGCACATAGTGCCATTTTTTCGTGCTATTCTACGAGTTGTGCACTGCTGACAATAATTAGTATTTAAAAAAAAAGTAGAAAACCTTGTGCTGATCCGAATTTCATAATTTTTTATTTTAGCAGAACAGACCACTGTTTCCATGTGAATACTTGTACTTAAAATATTTGTATTTATAGGTAGTATTTTGAGGTAGTAATATTTACACCTGATGAAGTAGTATTTTAGAGCTATCGATTGCTAAAAAGTATTTAAACGCTAAATGTGAAGTTGTTTATTAAATACATATGTTGAGTATGTATGTCTTTCAGAGCTAAAAAAACAGCAAACAATGAGTTGCTGATTGCAAGTAAGCTCTGTACATCGAATGGATGATTCTGTAATATATTTCGAACATAGTGCTTTGTAGGTGGCATTGGTGAGTCGTGAAATTATTTGATTATTTGAACTTGTTTAATCTTTAATGCCTACAAACGACAATCATAACTGAGCGCCAAAATCTAATAGTTCGAGTTGAAGAAGTTTAGCTCCGGGTCGTGAATTATTATTTTACCTTTATTTTAAGGAAATTTCTGTTCGCTTACTTGAAGCTGCTGTTAGCGCTGCTGCTAAGGTCAACAACACACCTGAGCGCCAGGCTCTGGACTCGGGCAAAAATAGCCTCGCTGGCTTACTCTGTGTCTCGGAGTTTGACGGGTGTCAAATTTGCGGGACCGGACGCAGATCAAGGACAGTCTGAGGTGCCGCCATTCCAAGAACTGCTTAGCGGCGTCTCGAAAACAAACCCTGGAGCGATTTTAGACCTACTTCGAGATTCCTCAGATTTTTTATTCCGTTGGTGGGCAGAAGCGGAGATGCCAAATTCAAAGGACTTGCATGTAGTAAATGTGTGAAAAACTTTTCACAACTCTGCCATTTTGTTACGCTGATAAATAATTTGTGCGTGTGATATTTGATTAGCATTATTTGTGAATATCATCTTGACTTCAGTTGAAGTTATTCCACATTACAGAAAGTACAACAAAGAAAAAAATTCTTGAATTATTTGCCTGTCCGGAAAGTGCAGCTGAAGTTTGGCAATTTCTTGAGTAGAATGAACAGAACATTCATTGTATGCTAGACTAGTGCCGTGTGCAGGTTGGCAATTCGTTAAAGCAGCCAGTGAACTTTCTGGGTGCTGATAACTTTATTTCGTAGAGAGTTCCCGCGTATGTTTGGAAACTGCACGTTTTGGGGAAGGTTGCTTACAGTGCGTGGTGTGAGTGTGTAGTCATCGGGAATGAGATCGGGCAATAATGAAAAGTAAGATTTGACTTCGTTCAGGATTTCGTGAAACTTGCATTAATCAGTAGGTCTGTTGTCATTGGAACTTGCGCGCAAATGGCTATGGGGTGACTAAAAGTTATGGTAAATTTCTAGTTTAATTTTACGAGCATGGAAATGGTACCTCGTATGTGTAGCTTCGATGCCAGTATCCCGTCAAGTTTAGGTGTGACCTGCCTGTCTATTATTGCAGGCGTTGTTGTGCTTCCAGTACAAATGGTTTCTGTTTCAGAAGTGGACTGTTATAAGTGTGTATATTGCCTCAGGATGGTAGGTGACTGAAAATAATAAAACACACGGTTAACTTGGGAATAGGTTAGGCCGGTCATATGGGAAAGTTTGTCAGTGCTAGGAGGATTTGCGTTCCCAAGGGGGTCAAGTTAGGTAACCTAATGTGGCTAAGCCTTTGACATCCATTTGTGGTGCTCGCTTCCCTCCTTTTCATGATAATGCTTTCTTCGCCGTTTGTTATCTGTCCTATTCTCTCTTTATACCATCCTGTTTCCATGTGCGGAGATTCTTTCTTCAGAACGCAACTGTGCGAAGGTTCCACTTTTTAGCGAGGTGATGTTGAATGGCCTTTTTTGCTCTTTGGGGCACATTTCACCAATAAACTTGTGCTAATTTAATGTACGTACTAGTGTCTGATTAAGTTTCATTTCTACTCTAAACGGTATGAGAGTACTAGAAACTCTATTATCTTGCGTAAGAATTCTGAGGAAGTACTCCTTGAAGCAAATTCTTAAACATCAAGATAAATTCGTTTTCGTGAATTAAAAATGAAACTACTTCAGGATCAGTCTCTACGTTGTTTTGACTGATAGGGTGGAAAATATTTCGCAAGATCTCTACACTGGTAGAAGCGAAATGCTAATCTTGTTCCGGGGCAGGGCCTATTATAGCTATGAACAAAGGGCTACGTCTCTCATACGCGGGCGTCCCACGGGAAATGAAAATGTAATTCATGAATTATTAATTGCACTTAATTGTCTAGACCAAACTTCTCAAACGCTTTTCAACAAACCTAGGTATCGAAAATTTCTTCAAATACTTGCCTGGAACTGCTCTACTGAAGGCTGTCAGGAAAATTTGCGCACGAAAGTGAAACGAAAGAATGTACACGCCCAATTGGACCTAATTTTTAGGGTTAGGTAAAAGGCATTGCAATTATGTAGAAAACCATTTTATTTATAATGTCGTGAGCATGTTTGAACTGAAATTCCTTTGACATATCGCCCGTTTCTGCTCACGCATTTCTGAGCTCTTGATTGCATCGAAGCTGAAACCCGTTTGACAAATTCTTTAACATTTTTTAGTTCAAAGACTCCGTTACAGATTCTTTCAATCCTCAGTGTTCTGTGGTGTACTAAAGCATAACTCTGTAAGCAAGGTTCCGTGAAGAGATGATATCGCTAAATCTCTAAAACTTGGAATGAAGTTAAATTGGAGCGTGTTTGCTTGACCTTCTTGCGCAAACAAGTTTGACAGAATTCAGTAGCGTAACTACAGGGAAATTTTTTTGAATAAGCTAGAGAAAAACTCGTTGCATTCGTTGAAAAACGTTAAACGAAAATATGGTGGGAAAGAATAGAAATGCAGTAGATAGTTTCTGAATAATTTTGATTTCAGGCCAGGTTTTCGATAGAGGGAGACGCTGCGTAGACATGAAGTAACTGAAGTCGTTGTGCTAAGATGAATTTAACCTTGGAGAAATGTTTCCTTTCGAGTAAATGCCGGGACTTCAGCGATTTTCATTTTTAGCACATGTATTGATATGAGATTGGGGTGCATAGCTCAATTGGTAGCATCGCAAAGCATATGTACGCCCTTCAAAATTGGACATACGTTCCTTTATATACTGACACGATTTAACTGAAATCTGTGAGGTAGGACAATGTATCGGCTTGTTTCAGTTTGTTCTGTGTCTTGTGCGTCGAGACTACCAAACCTTGAACAGTTTCAAAACCTGGGTTATTTTCAGACAATTTTGTTGGAGGAAGGTGTGCAACATTTCTTTCAGTTATGGAACAGAGGTGGGCCTTGTGCCTCGTGCTGGCAGTGGTCGCTGGGGTGCCGACGCAGGCCAGGAGGATTCCCAGGTGAGCGCGTCTAGACATGAATATCGTGATGGAAAGTCTGGTGTAGAAGTGTAGATGCCATCCGCTCTCGCTTTCGAAGTTTTTCATAGTTCACGATTTTTCTCCCCAGATCCAATTCTCAGCTCGATTTAGACAGTGATGAAATAATTCCAGCCTATAATTTAGAAGGCGACTAAACCCCTCTTGATGAGAAATGGGTGTGCATCGCTCACGGATCTGTTAGGGCTGCTGTTACCACTATGTTCACGTCCCCATGACGGACGTGTGCTTGAACTAACATTTTGATGCCTTTAGCTAGGTTTCAAATGATTATCGTAAACTCGTGCTCAGAGGAACATGTACGTCTACATTGTGTACAAACTGTAGGGGCTTTCTCTGCGTAGTATCATTGAACGGTGAATTGGAATTCATAAGCTTCTTAATGAAAAGAATTGCGATTGTATGAAACAATCAAACTCTCATGGTGGTAGCGAATGTGTTTAATACCGTCATGGTTTCCAAACATTTCAGGAGTAGAAGTATGTAGTAATTGAAGCACTAAATTTCTTGAATTAAAGGTGCCTCGTTTGAAGATTTTGTGTAACTGTCTCAAGCCAATTAATACAGAGGCTGGCGCAACGGCCATGATACGAAAGTTCTTTGCTATAGTCACGAACTGTGTGGGTACTTCTAACCCTTGAATACATGTTGCTATATCAATTGAAGCCCCTTTCACCTTTGAATTAACATCACCTTGAAACCGCTGACGCCCGAGGAACGGGAGGTTTAAAAGTTTTCAAAATGAGGCACTCGGTCGTTACGCGAGAATCAGCGCCTCAGCCTGTCTTCGGATCTACATTCCCTGGCTGAGGCTATAAAGTGACCCCACATCGTACATCTATGCGATTAGAATGGCTTTAAATAGCACAAGTTGAGAAATTTCATGCATTTCAGATAGTCTGCAGTATGTTACGTGAGCTTGAATGATCGTCGGATATTTCGTTCATCCATGAATTGTTTTTAGCTCGGCTTCCTGACAAGAGTGTTCATGCTTGATATGGGTGTCTCGCGAAGCAGTACTCGAAATGTAGCTTCGTAAAAATGCATTGCTTATACTATGCAAGTTTCTCTTTGCAGGGGTGACGAAATTTTAATAAGGTAAAAATTGTATTGCTTCAGATTTGTAACTTTTCCTATCGTCGAACTCTCCTAAAGCTTTCTAAATCCACTGCTTGTAGTGATGCCCAATTTACGTAAGTTTGTAACCAAGTACGAAATGGTTGATGATTGATTTTCGGAATGTGTAATCAATGTATATTAAATCTTGCAAAACGTCTAGTTCAATTTTTGTAATGAAAGCCAAGTATGACCTGCTTGATGACCCCCTTGCCCAAATCAGGGTTAAACTCTATGCCAATTGCTGCGTTCACAGGTCAACGGCAGTCTCCGGCGCTGTCGAAGGAGAACAATTGGATTACCTGCAGAAAGAAAGCGGCAGTTTGGGAGAATCGAACAGAGAAAAATCTTACACAGGACATTCCAAAGGTAAAAATATGGTTGATAATCGGTACCAAACGGTTTCTTCATTAGGTAAACCTCCTTCACTGTCGACTCAATTTAAAAAACACGGATCTCGTAAAGACGGTTGGACTTCAGAAAATGACAGTATTTTTAGGGAAAACTTGGACGCTGTGAAGAAAGGCGCATTCACTCTTCTCTACGGAGCCACAGATTCGATTGAATTCCCCTGGCTACTGACAAAAGAGGGTTCTGGCGATGACTTCGATTTAAATGAGCTTTTGGAATTCGAGTCTTCAATACCCGATATGGAGTTCGAAAGTAAAAATGAAATGCATTCTGAAGATCTCCCATTGTCTTCGAAAGGACTGCATGAAGGCTACGTAACGTCAGAGTACGTAAATGACGAAGCAGCGACCGGCTTTTCGAAGACTCCCGGCATTCAAATTTCCGGGAAAAATCTTGTAAATTCATTTGCATGGGGTGATGAAGAGCGAATCCCTGTTAGTCGACGGGCTGCTAGCAACTTCATCCAACAATTTCCAGGTTTTTCGGAGGAAGGAACTGAACGATCTTTGGCTCCCGACTTTATTGAAGAAACTGAAATGGTGTTCCAGGAGCCGCTCCACAACCCAATTCTCTCAGGGACTTGGACCTCGTTTGAATCGGATGGCCTAACGTTCAGGCCTTTGGGGCAGGCGTTTGGGGAATTCCTTCACAACCGGAAGCATACCTCGACCGTGGCACCAGAAAAGAAATTTGGTGAGTATCCTCGTCACTTTGACCCTCAAGGGAGATATGCTAATGATAATTCAAAGGGAAATTATAATTAAACCTAAAAACGCTTCCAAATTCTTGGATTTCGCATTAATGTGCAAACTTCTTACCTTAACGGCCTCGAATTTAGAAGGCATTTTTCTCGTTTAAAATTTAATGCCTAACATGCACAACTCGTATAGTGAAGGATAAATGCAATCTCCGGCGAGGGAAAAGGATCGCTGTATATGTTTCGGATGTTTTACATCGGCGCCCACTACAATTAAATTCAAATCTTGATTAAAACTTCCCAGGAGGACTAACGTTGATGTCTAATCTGTGATGTATTAAAAAATCTGCCGAAGCTTTTCAGCCATAAATTTCTGAATTTAGTAGAGATGTAGATTTGTTTTTCGTAAATTTTAGTGAGATATGAATGAGCTATCTCCTCTCCCCTGTCCCGTTATGCAAAGTAAACCCCTTTTCCTCCCGAAACTGAGGAGTTTTCCGAAACAAAGAATTTAAAGGAAATGTGTTGTCAATGCCTTAACACTTCGCCTCCGGAGTGGGTCATGCATGGTACACGCGGTCATCTAACCTAACCTAATGTAACCAAAGCGCTATCATGTATAAATGCAAATTTTAGTTACCGTCAAATTTGTGTTCATCAATCGAATAAGCTAGTTCTGATTAGCATTTTTGAAACCAAAATGCTTGAATTTTAAGTTCCGACATTAGTCGGCATGTAATTTTACCTGTGTGGAGAATCATAGTCGAAGTGTTAATGTTTGACATTGCCCTAAAGTGTATTCCCCTGCATATGGAAATGCTCGTCCATTATTGGCATGGCGCTATGTCGAAGTTAAATAAACAAAGAAATCCCGCTCCCAGGATAAAATAGAGATTTTTCACCATTTATGCTCTTTCGTAAGAAGTGAAGCTAAGAGAAACTTTGCACAAAGTTACATGCAAGCTAATGTATGAACGACCTGATGCACGTCTCTTAGCATAAACTAAGAGTATTGCCAAAGCGATGATTTCCATTTTATAAAATACTTTCCCCAAAGCTACTGATAGTCCTCGATTTCTTATTTAACCCAACATTTTGCCCTAACTAGAGTTGTTAGCAATTGTTCCCTTTTCCCAGGGGTGAAAACGCTGAGCAACTCGGTAACTATAGTTGCCATCGGTAGACAAAGGCTTGCTGTAGGATCCTTTAGCATCACTCTGAAAAGGCAGAGCTGGGCTGATAGCCTCTTAACGTCTGTAACTGTAACATTTACTTTACTCGGCTATCACTTGCACCTATGATAGCCGACTGAATAACTCAAATTACTAAAAATTTCATCCACACCCTGTGTGTTCTGCCACTTTCGTACCTAGAGGCTTCTTTTCGACGCGAGAGTTGTGGAGAAACTTTTCGTGCATCGATGATTAGTTCCAGGGGAATAGAGGTTGAACCTTGTCTGCGATATTGTGAATCGTACCTCGCAAAACTGCGATCAGGCTTAAATGGCATGTATAGATGACTCTATTCAAACCATGTTTCGGATTCCAGAGTTGATGAATAATGCGGAATTCAGGGGATTTGAAACGGGCGCCTGGGGACCTGTACCTAACACTTTAACTGCGACGTGTACCATATATGGAACACGCGATCATCGAACTTATCGTAACGAAAACGTTAACATGTATAAAAAATAAAATTTTAAATATTCATAAAATTGGTGTTCATTACTTGAATAAGCTACTCTTAGATTGAGAGAAAAATGAATAGGGTAGCAAAATTTGAGAGCAAAATCCTTGAATCTTAAACTCGCGGCCGAAATTCTTGTCGACATGTAATATTTCCTGCGTGGAGAATCGCAGTCGGTTTTAAAAAATGAGCGGTCAATTTTGTTGAAAGGACATGCGAGAAGCCGCATGTCCTTTCGGATACTCGAATTCATCACCATTTAGTGAGCCTCTTCCTTTGTATCGATGTTCATAGCGATTTGATGCTACTCTGACTCTGAATTGACGTTTGGAATGAACACGTGCGTAGCGTATATTCTTGAGCTCATTGAACGGCAATTGTACCGAATTGAACGATTATACCCCCTTTTTCAGCGGAGACAGGTTAGACCATTGGCAACAAGGTTAGGTTAACTGGGTTTGTCTATTCTATGCTCGGGATTTGCATCTCCTGGAGGACATTTAGGTTACCTCGGCTTTAGCTGGGCTTTCGGGATTCCTGTCCCGTGCTCACTTAGCTTCTTTCCGTTTTCGCGTCTCCTCATTCGGATTATTCTTTATCTCGTCCTTTTCCTTCTCAACTCGGTTTCTGTGCGCGGGGAATCTTGTGTGGGAAAGCACCCGTGCATTGATTTAACCGTTTCTGCAGAAGTGGATACTAACTGGCCCCTTAAATTCGTTCTGTTTGAGAAAATTTCGTGCTGGTTAGGGTTTCTAAGCTAATTTATCCAATCTTCCCTAACGAGACGTTATTTTCCTTCAAATTTTATTCCTGATGCTAATGACCTTCTAACGAATTTTTCTCACTAATTATTGAAATTTATAGAGGGAAAAACCTTCTGCATCGATAGGTAAAGATATTTCATAATTTTTATAATTGAATTTTATTGTGGCTATATACCCTATTGATAGCTAGGGTCATTTCCTGTGCAATTCCTGATATTAACTTGTACCATGAGCTGATAATGATCCATAGGAAACTTGAATAGTCTAGAGCATTGAATTGGCTCGCGTGGTAATCATTTACGTGAACTCGGCTTAATCTTTTACAACATGCAGTGCTTGATATAGCACTTCTGGGTTGGAAACGTGAACACTGAAATTTATATCGAGCCTTAAAGGCCTGTATGATCCATCCAACATGGTTCTTCGAAGCAACTGGAAAATCTACTTTAGATCTGGCTCGCAATATTCTACTGGAAAGATTAAACGAAAGAGGAATTTGTGGCACAAATACTGTGTTGAGCAGCCACAGTGGCGAGTTCCCAATTTTTTTCAGATAAATGCCCAAAAGCTAGAATTTACTCAAGAAATGATTCCATAAGTTCCTTGCGTAAAAAATTGGATGGCTATTGTATTTATATTCTAGCTATATTCATACAATTTGTACATAAATTTTTTTACGTTTCTTAATGTCTTTAACCCTCGCTGGCGTTCTCTCATAGAGCGGCAAGAAGGCAACTGCGTAGACAATGTTGAAACTAGGTTCGAACGTTTTTAACCGCAGGTAGCATAATTACTGCCGCATTGCTCGGGTTAACATAGCCTCAAAGTAACATGGACAAAATTTCCTAGGTTTACTCTTCAGTTCTGTTTAGAGAAATGAGGAATCCCGACTTGAAATGTTTTTAATATCGTTCAATTTTGTTTTCACAGCCAATCTGCGCTGGGAACAGACTGCCCCTTCTTCCGGCTACGTTGATGAAGTCGGACGTACAGAAGAGCAGGCGACCGATTCCGTGGGAGAGAAAGATGTACTTCAAGAAGTTTTGAACAAATTGTTAAAAGAAAAGGAAAACTCTTTAACAGAAATTAAACGGAAAGTCTTTGAAGATTATATGCAAATGAGGTTGGGTGAACCGACAGATTTTCATGAAGATGAAAATCCCGAGATGGAGTTAAATGAAGTTTGTTATAAGCCAGGAGAATGTTCGGAGGACTTTCCCTTCGATGAACAAAACGAGCAAATAGACAACTTCAACACTCTACTTCAGCAGAAACAAGTTTCCGTGGAAGAGTTGAGAGAAAAACTAAAGAAAGAGTTTTTAAAGTTAGAGCATCATGACGATATCTTGCCCAAACATTCTGAGGGGGCACTTTTGCGTCAACAAAAGCAAAATTTCGAAGACCTTTTGAGAAAGAAAAAACTTTCAGCGCCGCAGCTGAAAAGGTATTTGGAAAAGAGACTTGCCCGGCTACAGGAGTGGGCACTGCAGACCTCATTGCGCGACCACGAGCGTCCGAGAAAACGCGTAGATGGAATTTTACAGGAACCCGAACTAGATACGATGGCTGCGTACATGGGAGACTCTGAGGTATGAACTTCAATAATGCCTTCAGCTTGAGGGATTGGTCTTAAGAGGTGGGAACTTGAGCCTCATTGGCATTACTGTGAGCCGCTGTTAGCATGTTTATTTTTCTCATCTGGCTCACGATTCATGCTTTGGAAATCTCAAAGTATTCCGAGAAAATACTTTGCCATTCTGCCATGACAAAGAGCTGCCCATTAGCGGTGCTGGGAACTTTCTAAAAGGTTAAAATGGCCTTAAAATTTTTTCGTGGGATCGCACCGCATTCAGCAATCGTGTACGCTATTTTGCTCCAAAAAGCTTCCTCAAATATTTGATGCCTGAAAAATTGCGTGTATTTAGCATTTCGCTAGAAAGGACCTCGACATTTCTGTAGAATGAAAACTATCGCCACAGCGAACTGTACTGGAGCAAGTCCTCGTTTATAAAAAAGTACATAGTTGTGAGTGAGATTAGTCGGTTTAAATTGCAGGCCTTGGTAAATGTTGATTATTTTAGATGTGGAAGATTTCGGAATTAATTGTAGTTTAGTTCTCTTTTCCGGAGGGTGTTTGATTTACTTAGGCATCAAACTCGCCAGCTCAAGCAAAGTCGAGATGGGTGCCGTTCACTTCACTTCAGTTTACTTTTTTAGTAGAGGTCTGTATTTCAAGACGTAAAAGCGAGATGGCCAAATTCATTTATTGGGGATATGATTTATTCAGTTTTAGAATGGAAGCGGGAGACCTTAGTTAGCTTAGCAATTGTAGAGCTACTGCTGTGGGAAACTGCCTGTTGAACATCAACGTTATTACTAACGATAGAGTACCTAACTGTGCAAATTTTGCAGCAGCCTACATATGTATAGTACCCTTAGCTCTTGGTTACATAGTTCACATATCGTGGGTGCCCCTTAAACCTAGTAGAAAAACGGAGCGACTAAAAAACGGAAGCGCAGCTAAATGGACCTTTTTCGAAGGGACCATATGTAATTCCGCCGCTCAGAATGAAGTGTCTCTGCTTAGAGATGTGGTGTTGAAAATCTTGTAGGAAAAGTGCTACTAGGGCTACGAGAAGTTCTCAGCTAGAGCCTTCATGCCTAAACAAAGAATTTGTTAGAAAATTTCCTGTGTTTAGGTTATCTCTCACCTTGAAGCTTCTCATACAGAGCATTTGAAGGATAACAATAGGTGTTCAAAGGACAAGCTGTAAAGCTGTATTTATTAAATTCTAAATGGGTGCCAAATTAATTTGTCCTGCCCGGACATCAGCTGGTAGGTGGATTTTAATATAATTCTTCTGTATTGGAACGAATTGAAAATATTCCCATCTTGGCCGCAGAGCATGAATTATACTGAAGCGTCAACTTTTTACAGAATGGGCCTACGTCATCTAGTGGGTATGAGCAACCAAGAAATCCAAAAACTTATTCAAGGACCAAAGAGGACTTGAAAAACTTGAATTATCGTGACACCAGACATCCTTGGCACGAAAGTTCTAGTCCTAAAAATTTCAACAAAAATTCGTCTCCAGTCTACGCTTTTCTAAAACAGTTCAGCAAACTCTGCAAAGCGCAAGACCGCTTCTACGGCAACAGACAGAATGAGAAGTCTGAAAAACATAAATGGAAATGGGGTGAAAACCCCGTCTTGGTTGAAGAGTGCGACGAGGAAAGTTACAAGGAACAACTTATCCTGAGCAGGTTCAACGAAACTTGCAATACTCCGCGAGGGAACGAGATTGCCAAATTTATAAAGGCGCAGATAAATTCTCAACTTGCAGAACGTTTGACGGAATTGAAACCAATGGCCAAACTAGTGATAAAATTGACTCTTTACGTGTCAGAACAAAGCAACATTCACGAGGTTTCGCGGTTCGAACAATTCATTTTTTACGATGGATTTTTGGAAGAGGCTCTTAAATTTGACGAGTCCCAATCTGTCTCGGCACCTGACTTAACAGCTGAAATGTACCTTGAGAAAATGATGAATACACCCGGCATGGAAGCCCTGCAGGAAAGCTTGCGTCAGATTGGTTTCGGCGTGCTGCAAAGTTTGAATCAGTCGGGACAAGTTTCTGGAATAATGTCGTTAATGGTAGTCATGGTGAAGGCGATAATGTTGGCTGCCAGTCGTAGCGCACAGCTCTCTCCTTTGCTGATGGAAGAACCCGAAAAATCGAAGAAGTTGATCAAAACCATGTTGATGGAAGAATTGTTTGCTCAGTCGGTCTCGAATGAATTTTTCACTCAAATCTCCCCTGAAATGAAACGCGAACATCCGTGGCCTTTGAACGAAATCTCTGTTGAAAATGCTGATCTCAAATTAGAAAATCAGAAATACGTAAATGACGAGCAACTTAGAAATACGTTGTTACAGTGGTTCTCCGAAGCAAATGGGCAAAATTTGTGGAAGAATCCTCTTTCTCCTAATGAAAACATTTTTGGAGAAGAATCGCCGCAGGTACCTGACGAGCAAGGAAATTTAGTTGGGATAGATTTTCCCCAAAGAACTCCTGTATTTGCTGAAAAATTCAATAAAAATAAGGCCGGCTCGGTGCAATCTGCCTTCGCTTGGGCAAGTGAAGATGAATCTTGCTCTCCGACCGCTCAAAATTCCTGCGGCTTAGGCGAAAGAGATTTGCTTTCGGAAGGTAGTTCTTCTCTTCGTGCATGGGGAGTCGATGTAAAATTTTAAAGTGTTGTATTTCAGTCGAGATCTTGCCATCGGTAGACAACTGGCGTTTCTGGACTTTTGATATGCAGATAGCGTTTTCTGTAGAGATATGAATTTGGTGTAGTTCGTTCTCTTGCCGGTGATAAAGCAAAAGCGGTTATCTCGGTGAAATTCGATTTCCTTGGCATTTCACTTAGATAAATCCAGCATTCATAATAAGGCTACTAACTTGCCGTTTTTCGCTTGTTAATGTAGAAAAGTTTCTACGGTAGTATCCGTACCCTCTTGGTACTCGGTGTTTAATTGCCACCTATGACAGAATTGATCGGCAATTTTTTTTAAGTAAAGGGAGCGGGGGTTAACGTCGTAGAGATTTGCTTATCGCTGCTAATTGCAATATTTTAATCGAATAGCCAAACTGGGCTGAATGGTCAAAATAAACGGTAGATAATAAATGCAGCATTGAAATATCTTGTGTACAGGTTTTCAACATCGATATTTTATTCTAGTGTCGAAAAAGTAGAAATCACAAAGGACCTATGAAAGACCTCTTGGTAGATTCGCCAATAAAATCAAATTCGACCTCCACAAAACTCCAAATTACACAAATTAGAGGTCCAACGAAAATTAGAGAAATCGGAAAAAATCCGTACGCAGTTTCCTTCATGCTGTTCTATCTGTAATAAGTCCTTGGGTCTAGCTTTGTAAATTATTTATGTGCGAATTTATATATGGATTTCTTGGAGATATCCCATTAGTTACGTTCTTTTTTATTTGACGAATTACCCCGACGAGGCCGGCGGTGCACTTCCACTGTCGGTGTAACAGACGGTGACTGGGGGAGGGCAACAGCCACGGCCTTGATATATCTAGGTGTAGTTAAAAATTTAAAGCGTTTTTGAACTCCTGACGCCTAGTTACATAACAGAGGTAACTTATTCGTATAAAATTCATTCGCTAATACGATTGGAACTCGTTAAATCAAATAAATCCAAAAGATTAGTGTGATATGAATAAATCTAACGGTTGTATGCTGAATATTAGTGTCAACGTATATCGACCTGTTACTTAGTGCGTTGACGAGAATTTTTACGGAACTTGTAATTAAAAGTATACTTTAGAAGTATTGAAACTTTTGCTGGTTCAAAGTTTATTTAAAATATCCTGAACAAACTGGCGTGCAATGTTTTACTTGTCTAAAAAGATAGGTTTACCTAAAACCTATTGAGTTTAAAAATTTCTTTTGCTAATAGATGTTCATCTCCGTGCAGAAAGATGTCATAACCGAGACTTGAGGCTGTGTGGGAAGCCTGCTTTGGAGAAACTGCAGAAAGAGAAAGAAATGAAACAACGCTGTCGCATCAGAGAGGCAAGTATGGTCTTATTGTTTGAATTTTATTTCAATCGGACCGGACCGTAGCGGAACGGTAACACGAAGTTGAAGAAATTTACGCTGGCCCCAAAGAAAGTCCCGAGGGTCTTCTAGTCCACTCGCTGTCTTGCCCCGCAGTTCTGTGCCCGCGACTTCGTTAGAATCGACTAGTCTAATTTTTGTCTATGGGTTTTGCTTTTGTAGAAGCCGGTATGGACTAGCTTGTTTCGTTTAGGAGCAGAAGTCACTTTTTGCGGAATTAAATTTAGAATAAAGTGAGTAATTGAGGTTCAGATGAAGAAAATGTTCTTGAATAACGTAACTATTTTTAGTCCCTTGAATATAATTTGTCAACTTCGGAATAGAACGATGCGTTAATTACACCTGAAGTTTCAACACCCTGGGACCGAGGGGATGCTACTCGCTCGGGTCTTCCCGTACAAAAAATCTTTGTCATGTGCGTGTCAGCCTTGGGCGACAAGCTCGCCAGTCACGTCACGCTCGCTCATATCCTCTATCAGAGGGATAGAAATCATTGAAATTTAAAATTGATGGAATCTTGGATATACCTAGTTAGATTATAAATGGGATTTAAAAGTAGCAATATGGAACCGTTTCCTTCAGATTTGCAAACGCTCACGTGGCAAATCTCGACTTGTTCAAATTACCTTGGGTTAAACACTACAAGCCAACACGCTTTTGGACATCCTGTTTATCGTTAGTGTTTGTATGCGTAGATTTAATTTGAAGTTGCATTACGCGATCAAACTCGTAAGTATAATACTCGTTGAATAATAGTAAACTAGTTCTAAATGAGTCGTAGGAATCTCATTCTCGAACAGTATCTGCTATTCTTTCAGATGAAAAGATTCCAGTGATAGATCTCGTACCATTTCAGAGCTGCGAAAGGACCTGTACTAATCTTTTATAAAATGGAGAGGGTTACAAAATAATATCGCTGTTGCCAAAAATTAAGCTTTCTATCGCGAGATGCCCATACCCAATGTATGACTTGGCGTGACTCGAAATATGGGCTTTTCTTACCTTGGACTAAATTTCACGTAACCTGCACTATGTTCAAAAATTCACGAAGCGTGAACTTGTATTTGTTCGAAAACAAAAAGGATTTGGTAATGCGACCAATCAGTGGTTGACTATACTATAGTTTTGTGAACTTCTGTTTGATTGTTGAAAAATTGTCTACTTGAATGTGATCAGTTAGATTATCATTTTCTTAGCTACTAAAGTGTTGGCGAGGGGTGCTTCATGTCGTTAGTTCATCGAACGCAAGGCTTGCCAAACGTGGCTTCTTGCATCGTGCTTTGGTCTCGGCATTGTCTAGTGCAGCGCTTCTCGAGGTTTTTGCCTGTGCGTATGAAAAAAGTAGGCTGAATAACAAAGGGTAAATGTGTCGCGTTTTCACAACCACGAAGAATATACTAAGCATGTTATGTAATAGACTATGAAATCTAATAAAAATTAGAAGTGCATTAGTGGAACTCAAGGGTTGAGGGGAAACGCTAGTCTGGTCGCAGGACTATTTCAACTGCTCATGTCTGATAAACCTTCAGTCTCGCTAAGCCGTGAAGTTGAGCTGCACTTAACTCCCGTGCAGGAGTTCCTGACGTGCATGAGCAAGCAGCGCATCAAGGGCTGTGTTACAGCGGACGACCCTCAGTCTACGGCGCCAGGCCAAATCCAAGATTCTCCGGACATCTCGATGCTTCGTAACGAGTTAAGGAAAAGTTTCCACAACTGTGTTCTAAGCTACACCATCCCGGATCAAAGCTTAGGTTTGTAAATACATCGCTCGTGGTAGTAGACTATTTGAACGAAATTTTGTGAATGCGTGAAGGAAATTCTTGCGAAGGGAATATTTTCCTGTGTAAATTTTGGTTAGCGTAGTCAAACTTGCAGTTTTTCCATTGTTGTATTTTGCTCAAATTATATTCAACTTTAATTCTCGTTCAATAAAATTCTTTCTTCAGTTGAGTGAACAGTGTTTTCGGAGCCGCAAATTTATCTGAAACGGTCTTTGATATATTTACTAAGCAATAAATCACGAATGTTTTCTCGAAAATAGAAGCTTGAATTTTCTATACCCGACATGATGAACATTCAGGTAACCATCCTTACTCCCTCCGTCTCCCTTTTAATTTGAATAAGACTAGGCACGGCATTTGTTACCTTGAGTCCCCCGTTGATGAAACTGTGGATCTGCCGTGAAGCAATGATCTATTCAGCTTCATGACTGTTTTAATTCGCGTAGAAATCATCATACTATAATTTGAAAATGATGGAATTTAGTAAATCATTGTCGAAGATCAAGAAACGAGGAGCCTTTACTAAATTGGTTCATTAAGTAGTGCATACTTTGGTAGACACGTAAGCAAGAGTTATTTCTAATTACCGGTGGTAATTAGCTTTCTTTCCGGAAGTATACAGTGCTTCGTTTCAGTACAACCTTTATGAAAGGATCTTAAAAGCTACTTCTAGTTAGAGCGTTAATTTGGCATGTGTTGGGCTCGCATGACAATCAGCTTGATAAAAGTGCTGGCTTTGCTGGAAAGTAGTGCGTAAGACTGCCAGGGAAAATAAGCTATTGTGCCCTAAAGTGAAATTTCCTATTCCAAGATGGACCTCTGATTACCTACTCAATTTTGTAAAAATAGGAGCAAACTCGGCGGTGGGAACATTTGAGGCGTGCTACAGCTCGTGTCTTGAGCTATTATTACTTAAAATAACAGAAGGACAAGCATACTTGGTAGACGGAATATTTTGCATAGAATAGAAGACTTGGCTTTGAATGTTAAGCTATCTGTACGTGCGGTTGCTCGCTTTTCAAAACGTCGTACGCGCTTGAATAACCCGAACTGCTCATGCATACTTGTATCAAGTCAAAAGGAACGGTAGTGCTGTTTCAAATCGAAAGCGCTTTTCGCTAGACACATGGCATTAGCCAGTAAAATAGATTCAGAGTTCTGCTTTATGAAACGAGCAATTTAAATTTTCATTGGGCTTCTTTCAAATTTTAATGCTACATCACCAGCTTGAAGACCATTGCGGTTGCGCACTTCTCGGGCAGTTGAAGCTTCCAGCTAGATGGCCTTTGTTAAGGCTGTAGTGTCCTGCTGCCTGCTAGTTTTGTCGACTCGCGATTTCGCTTGCGCTGCAGTGTAATGTCGTAGTATTGCGACACTTAAAAAGACCAAAGCTCCGTGAATTTTACGCATGAGGACTACCTATTTAACCACGATGGTCAAATCGCCTCGCTATCGAGAATTGTAACCAATTTAAACAGGGTAATGAATTGATTCATTCTTTAAGCTTTTATTCTTTAGGGATGAAACTGAACTCTTACAGATGAAGTTATATATCGCTTACTTTCCAACTTCAGGTGATCGTAACCTAGGAAATCATATTTCCGGAGAGTATCGTCTAATAAATTATCAATAGAAAAGAAAGTTATTACATAGTCCGCGCTACAGATTTGAAACGCTGATTTCAGTACCAAAAACGAGTGGGTCCTCGCATGGAAAGACGGTTTGTTTTTACAAATTTTCGAGTGCGAACCCTGCCGAAAGTCTACTTGGACATGGTAACTAGGTTACAAATATTATCTTCATTAGTCTTGCTTCGAAGGAGACTGAATTTTTCGCACAGTAGCCATCACGGTAAACGCTTCCTATTAGTATAAGGCCTGCACAGTGCGCAAATGTATTTTGCTCGACCTCTGATTTACTGAATACAGTATACCAGTTGGAGCTTAGGAGTAGTTTTACAAGAATCCTTGCTTCAGTACGGTATTCTTATAATTCGGCAGACTTGTACTCCTTTGACTTTCACACAAGAACATGTAGGTTTAGCGAAAGTCTCCGATATACAAGGACAGTAGACGCTTGCCATCATATTTATCGGTTGCAGTACAACGTGAGAAATTAGCATTGATTTGTGACGAGAGCGATCGCCGGTTTAAGTTCCGATTATTCATGGAACAATCTTTGGGAAAAAAGCTAAGAAGGTACAAAAGATTACTCAAATCGAGCTTGGCTATTAAAACACTTGAGTATGAGTAAGAAGTTACGACGTTGCGTAAGAGTTTGAAAGAAATAAGAGAAACCTGCAGCGCAAGTACTTCGGCACGAGAGTGAGAACCATCACAATTATATGCCATACGGCCTTCCTTCAAATATTGATAAATAATATTAGCCTAGTACGTAACCTTTATGTACATGTTCAAGAAATATCAATTCACACCCACACGAGTTGGGCTCACTAAAATTTTAAATGCCGAAGTTTAGTCTGGCAGCGTACAGTATTCTGAACAACCAGTGCCCCTAATGGTTCCCTACTTCCTAACGTTTTGATGATGTTTCAATCCCATGGGTTAGTAACTTATTCAAGTGCGGCTAGAATTTCTTACAGTAATCCCCTCACGATTAATCATTGATCTCAACGGCACGATATAAATTTATCAGGTTTAGTATTTGGTTTTACTTCCAATAACGCTCAAAAAGATTTCATTAATAGGGAGAGAATGCAACTCTCAGACCAATATACTCTAAAACTGATATTCGTGCAGGGATTGCTTTGAGAAATGTGCCGATCGTTATCAAATTTTAGCAGCGCAAAATGAAGAGAGGCGACCTTTTCTGGTCACGGAACCCTATCTCCCTCAACTCTATAATCATCTACGGCGAATGCAGAATATGTCCCGAATTATCTAAGCTAATAACACTTTCCAATAAAAACGAATTCTACTCGTGAGAGACTAACTCACTGAAATACACCGATAGGTTTCCAGTCGAGTTAAAAATGAAGAAACAAAAAACAGAAATGAGTGCAAGAAAGTAATTTCGGGAACCGACATAGATTTCACGAAAGACTGTCCATAAACCTGTAATACGGCCCTCAGTCAGACTTCAACAAGAGACTTCAACTCAGCAGAGGCTGTTATCAACGTTCACGAGTAATATGAAGCATGCTAACGGGGAAACTCTTGGCGAGCTCTCTCATGAGGGTGATACCGAGCCACTAGCTTATACAGTATAAAAAATTAACAATGCAGTGCCAAAAGTGGTGAAAAGGTTCAACTGCACTGAAATTAAGTACGAACAGGAATTAAAGTCGATAAAAAAGTAAAAGAAACTTCATAGTTCAATACAAAGAAGCTTACTCGATTACCTTCTTCCACAAGTCGTACAAAAATCACGTTCCAGATTTCACTTATGAATATACCTTAATGATCTATTAACACGAAGAGCTCCAAAGTTTTTATAAATAAGCTTCATTCAGATCACCATAAATTAAAGATAAATTGCACATTTATACATTCATCTCTTAACTACTTCCTTTATGCGAAACCTTGAGTAAAAACTTTCGCGGTTTTTTTGTATAGAAGACGCGACATTCAGTAGATATTGAGTGTTCATATTATCAGTTCTTTTAAATATTAACTTCCAAGCCACGCTAAATATTTCGATCTCCACAGTTCAAACGAAGAAATAAAAAAGTTATGAAAGCTAAAACGATAAGACAACTTATTTTGATTAAAAACTGGTAACTCTTCAGATGGCAAACTTTGATTCAATATTCATAATTAGCAGCTTATTGCAGTTGAAAGCAAATTCCCATGGCGCGACTACAGAACAGCCGGTGAAAAGTACGTTTTTCTAAATCGATCTCTGAATTTCAGCGTAGGAACATGCACTAGAAAAGGTAACTTAAAATAACATTGCTCACCCATATCAATCGATAAAACTGACGCCATAACTCAGACACGCACAATAATTTATCACTGACCTAAAAATAATTACTTTCCGTGCCACATTGCTCGGTACGAATCAATAAAACTGAACTGATTTTATTTGAATAATACATAAAACCTTAATTTTTTCAACAAGCAGTCATACATTCTCAAACGACAGAATTGAATTACCCTCCATAGTTTGTTTTACAGGCTTCCATGCGATGTCGCACCCAATTGAAATGACGTATTATCGCAAAATAAAACTTAATTATTCCGTTTAGGGCATAACCTTGCTTTACGAAAGAGTCTTCTCTGGAGAGTTCAGTAAAAACATTCATACAAATTCTCAGAAAAATGTCGTACATAAACAAGTTAGTAAAACCCTTCACCGTTTGTAAAGAAGCAGCGCCAGAATCTCAAATGCACATGCGGGTGACATGTGAGAATGGTACAGAATGAAACTCCTAGACCTGAACGGAGTCTCGTTGGTTTCTGAGAGAGCGAGAACCAAGCCATGAGAATTTACTGTACTCTTCTATGCGCCCTATTGCTGCTCGTTTTCCCCTATGAATACAAGCACCCACACATGAAGTAACTAACTTACTGCCATTTGGACGTTCTTTGCGGTGCGAATCAATTTACAATAACATCGGTCATGGTCACAACAGCTATGATTGTAGAGCGATTATTCTTATGTCAAATTAATTTTAACAAGCTATTTCTACTTTCGCATGGACAAAACTTACAATCAAGACTTAAATTCAGAATTTATACACATTTTCATTAATACAGCACTACTCTTCATTAAGTTTAGTACGGCAAGTCGTACCAATAGAAGGCCCTTTAAATTAGATACTTCCTCTTTTCAAACGACCTTTGGAAAAATTGGTCATGATAAGGCAAAACAGTCATTTTACTGATCAAGAAGATGCTCAAGTATATCATACAAGTTTTTCTTTCATTATTTACTACTTGTATCCAAATTGACTTTTTGGGTTCATTTCCACATGCTGGTGTCATTTAAATTTGGAACATTTCTCACTTTCACATCTTATCATATACCCGGTTAAAAATGGCACACTGACATTCAAGTTCGTCTCGCCCAGTGGTAACCAAAATGAAAGCACAACATTAGAAATTAACACATTCAACAGCAGCAGGCGAAATAACAGTTTTAGAGGAAGAAATGAAAAGGAGACAAATCCTTGTCTACAAAACTAAACCATAAATCAACACAGTCTCGCACCCAATACAACGAACAGCGTTAAAAAGACATGAATAATTCTGACCATTTGCATTGCATGTTTTCCTACGTATTCACAGGACAGACTTCAGACGTAGTCACTGAGGGCGCTCGAAAGTTGAACGAAATTATGTGGTCAACATGAGTACACGTTAGGTCACAAGAGTCAAGACATTTCATATTAAAAAAGGTTGCCGCAGATTCGTCTGTAAGATTACCATTATATATTTTACTACAACATTCTCGTCAAATATTTAAAAAAAGCGCTCGTAATCGATGGTACTCGACACATATACTCCAAAGCATGGATAACCTTTTGAATAGTAGCTGATGGAAAGATATTTGAAGCTGTCTGGCTAGCTTAGTGTCTCATTTTATTGTGTACTAAACCAATGCAACGTTTTTAAATGAAATTTTCAAGAGAATTCTTATTTTCCCAGTGATCAAACGGGGATAATCCAGATGGGGAAATAGCGCTCAAGCTCACTTCTTACCGAAAAATTTAAAGGATTCGAATACGAATTTGTCGATATGACTCGTCTGTTAACCCGAAAAGGTGTACATGTAGATATATACATACGGTAAGGCATCCTTGCAGTGAAACCGTAACCCTCAACATATTCTCATACTGTCTTATAGTTGAATTTCCAGTATTATATCCCTCTATGCAAGGTATTTCTGAAAGAGCCCACGGCACTAAAAGGTTAGACAAAATCATCGCAATCCCCATGATAGAAGCTTGGAAGTCCTACACACCTTGGAAGGCATGCTAGTCTCCAATATGTTGAACAACAATCTGATAGATATTTCGCTGACGTAAACCTTACGAGACGCACCGCTTCCATCTGTTTATCGAAGCGACGAGAAGTGCATAGTAAAAACATTAGCCATAACCGTACCACAAGATCATGCTATCACATTCCATTACACAGCACGAGGAGATGAATGTATTTCTTAGATATCGAAGAAATCCACAATACCACCGATTATTACTTATGCATACTTGAAATTTGTAACAATTTTTTTTTACACAAAAGCGACCTAAAGCTCATTAATACACCAATAAAGCGACATCGCAACAAGCCGAACAGTTGACCAGAAAGTTAGCAAATACTTCTGGAACTGTAATTTTAGTGCCAAAGGACCGATAGTAATTCATGTGCTATGGTAATTCCCCCATTTTTTGCCCTTAAATGGCAAAGTCAGTTCCTCAAAAAAAGCGTACAGAAAAAACCCTCGCTAATTAGTCTAACTGCAGTCCACAAATTAAATATTTAAAAACGACCTAAATAATTTCCTTATTGGAAAACTTAGCAAAAGATATGAAACACTCCATCAAACAAATAGACCAACACTCGAGACCAACAAGGGACCTTAATCAATTCAACTAGTGAATACAAATGGCGATGGTATGGTAACAATGTTGAGCTATGCAATCTTAAGATACTGTACAACACTCCATAATTAATATTTAAAGAAACCAAAAACAAGAATCTTTTATGGCTTCAAATTCACGATGTCCACCTCAGGTACATGCTCGCCTCCAAAAGCTGGAGGAAACACGTGCCCTGTATTGTACTGGCAAGACGGACATCCCTCACGAAACCACTTAGTTTAGACTGTTCGATTACAAGTAACTTCAACTTTCTTTAGGACCTACCGAACAAGTCAAGTTACACAATGGGATAAAATCTTATCAAAGACAGTGAAAAATGACCCTCAAATATTACAATGATTCATGTGGTAATTTTAGCCCCAGGAAAGCAGTTTTCAATTAAAAGACATTCCAACACTTGTAGAGGTCAACATCTCATCGACGAAAAACTGAGGAGTGTAGAAAGTTGAAGGTAGTAGTGTGGGCGTCCTCTAAAGCGAGATGTTGGCTACCCTTCCCGAATGATAAAAATATTAAACTTGACTGCAAGCATATTTCAGCATCTGATTCCTACTCCAAACCGAGCTGATATTACCGAGAATATATGTGAACTCCTGGAGCAAGGCTATCATTATATCGATCAACAACACATTATTACCACATTCCTAGACAGGGTCACCTTTGACAGACACAGCTGTCACACTATCTATAAGGTGTAAATGCCAAGTATGGATTATTATTTCATGTTAATTACACTTTTAACAGTAAGACTAAATTGATTTATTTTTAAAGATCTGACAGAATAGTGTGCAGAAAAAAAGCATATAAACATCCGAATAAAAGGGTCATTTAGCCAGTATGAATGAAAGTACACTAAATGCACGTTCCATAAGAAGAGCAGGACAGCTGCTCAAATCCTCAAAATGTAAAAATGAATTGTGAGCAGGTCTGACATTTGAGGCTATGCGGCACTTCCGAGATACTGGAGGCAACTACCCAAAGGTTAGAAGCATGCCACTTAAACCAGTAAGACCTCTAAGCTTATTATTGCCCTAAGCAACAAAATCAGGAAAAACCCTCAAAGAAGTGACAGAAAAATTACTAAAGTAGCAAATGTGAGCCCTATTGCTCCAGAGATCGTTCAGAATATGTTGAAGAATGGCCTCACGTCTCAGCACAAAGGTGAAAAAACAATTCTTAGCATGGCGCACTGGTTAACGTCATAGCCTCACAAGCTGGGAATTAAGGGTTCAAATCCCGACTCAGGCACTGATTTTTACGTAACCAGGCAGTGCTTCCATTGGAAAAGGAAGCTTAACCCCCACATTCTTCACGCGTCAGTAGTTGTAAGACGTTTAAAATCCAAGGGTGAAACGTGTTGAAACCAATAAAGGGACTTAACTGGCCCTGTATGAGCGTAGAGATTGTCTAGACTCGACAGCAATGGTTCCCAAACTGCTGGTCATGATCCCAAAGGAGTCATGAGCATTTTTTGAGGGTCTTTGAGGGTCGTGAAGAGTATAATTGTATGTACTATATTCAGTTTTTATTGCTCACCGCTGGGAATATTTGAAAATTACCTAAACTATTGAAAATTAGCGCATTTTCACAAGGCCTAATCAATGTGGGGGTCATGATAGGTTTGCTACTATTTAAAGGGTTCATGTAATGAAGAAGTTCACGAAACTCTGATCTAGAGGAACAATCCATATCCGGCGTCTGAGAGACTGAACGTAGCATTCTGCTTTATGCATGGATGAAAAATTGTTGGCGGTTGAAGCACTCCACTATTCACAAAATGACTGGGTTTGGGTTCATGACGTTGGTCGAGTTTCTGATGAACAACTAATATCGTTCACACGTCAGAACCCTGCTTCGATTATGATGTGGGCTCGTATGACGTCATGTGGCTAAAAAATACATCCCTTATTTACATTGAAAAGAGTGTCAAGATTAACTAACACCATTATTTGGCTATGTTTAAAGATGAATTACTCCCATGGGGTGCGAGAGGTATGGGAAATAGTGGTGTGACATTATAGCAAGATAGAGCGACATCTCATACAACCAAAAAACTTCAAAGCAGTTCAAAGCTGGTACAAGGAGAATCTTAAGACTTTAAGATCATAAAAAGCTTGGCTCCCTTCCTCGACAAATATGAAC
Source organism: Orchestia grillus (assembly GCA_014899125.1). Lineage (NCBI taxonomy): Eukaryota > Metazoa > Arthropoda > Malacostraca > Amphipoda > Talitridae > Orchestia > Orchestia grillus. Next base: position 39,708 of record VOMN01052221.1, on the reverse strand, counting down.
TATCGAACTTTGGAATGAGGTCAATGTTAGAGAATAGAACGTGTGTGACTTCTCATAAGAATATTGATGCTCTCAAGGCCCCATTAAGAAAAACTTGAATAGTTTATGTCCTGAAATGCGGCGTGCAACATAAGCTCATGTCATTGACAGATTCCAACATAAGATTCACGCTAAGAAAGGATTTTCCAAATTAATTTAATTAAATATGACACTGCACACGTTTAGATAATCTAAGCTTTCATTCTACACACTTGTTTCTCTAGTTCACTAGATACACGATTTTGAGGGACTCGGCACATAGCGTTTACACCCTCTTAAACAACTTCGTGAAGGTACACAAAAACCAATGTCACAAGTTTAACATGTAACACTGACAAGTATCTCTTAACTCTAGAAAAGAATTTCCTAGGCTCTCGATGAGTTATATACAATCAAAGGTGTAAAAACATAGCATTCTTACGTAAAGATAATGAGGACCAGAATAATTACAACAAAGCAAAAATTGCTCTTGATAAAGCAATAATAAGAAAGAAGAGAAAAAAATGTAATGAACACGAAAATCATATATCCGCGTCCTGTATGAAACATACTCAAATGAGTAAACATGTATTAATCATTCTTAATTGAAGACGCTATAGAGACGGACCGTGTGATGGAATTTTGAACTATAAATACAATCCTGTTCAAAAAACTAAAAATAAAAAATATTGTAGGAAAAAGAGGTGAAGGGGCGTAGAAAATCATTGGAATGACATTTAGGACAGCCGAAAAAATGATTCTAAATGCAAAGACTGGTCAACTCATTACAAAGATGAGCACCACAGCACACTTTCAAGTCCAATGTTGCTGAATCTCACACAAAAAGATGACTAAACTCGGTGCATGTACGGTCGCCAGGTATGAACAACCAATTCTCTCTCTGAGGGATGTGCGGCAATTAATTTAATGCAAAAACTAATAAATTAGAAACCCAGGGAACAATTAAACAGTCACTATACTAAAAGTTCCCAAAGAAACTTTGGCCTGAATGAAGTGAATAGTTAAAATAAAACTTATTCACTCACATAAAATTAACACTTAGAACAGCAATTAAACTTTGTTTAAAAAGAGCTATATTTGAATACAGTACAGTAGACGTTACTATAAAAAGAAACCGATGAAAATCTACTAATTCTAAGTTTCATTTATGTAGAGCCAAAATCAGATAAGAACATAGCTAGGAGCACGATCTGTTCTTCAGGAGCAGAAAGGGAATAAATCCACAGGCATGTGAGATACCGATCAGATGATTAAACGAACAATGTGCACATTGCTTGATCTTCTGAACTTTCGGGAAAGAAGAATACCACTATTCTCACATTTAAGTATACTAATTCCTAGATCCAGATGCTTGATGACCTTGCTGATAAGACTGTAACTGAGGTTGAGCCGTAGTATCCCTGGGAACAGGAGCAGACGGCCTGCTCATAGGATGAAGTTTCTGTAGGTCAGTTTGGTTGGCGGACGTGGGACCCGGCGCTCTTCTTCTCTCTCGACATCTGCCTCTTTGGACGGGCGTTTCTTGCATCTCCCAGGCGGCAGCAGGAGCTTGAGACTCGGTGTTCGCAGGAGAGGGTTTTGTAGGGAGGATTCCAAGAGGTAAACAAACGTGGTACGGCACGAAGCCCTCAGCCCCGTGAGCGGTGCGAACGTACAGCCAATCACGAGTTTTAAACACTGCGTTCACAATAACTCCCAAAGGTAAGAACGGTCTTGAAGGTCCTGCATTAGTTTGCGTTCTTCTCATGTGATGCAACCGTGTTGGTGATGCAAGAACCATTGGCAGATTCGCTGGTTGGTTTGCTGACGAATGACTCAAAAGAGCTTCTAGATCTTCAACTTGGTAGCCGTAGTTACCTGTAGAGGATGAAACAGGAGGGGCCAAACCATAGCTTCGGTCGTCTGCAGGATTTTCTAAAGCAGTTGCAGAAGAAGTCGCACAAGCATCCCAGTGCCTTTGTTCTGTAGACACGGGCGACGCATGAGAAATTTGGCTCGAGCTTTGAATTGGAGGACATGCAGAAGGCGGAGATGATACCTGAGGAGGAGGTGGAGATGTAGCTTGCGGAGGCGAGGCTACAGGAGAGGCTAACGGTGATGAAGCAGAAGGAGATGAAGCTTGGAATGTTCTAGAGCGCGTTTGTCGCACTCTGTTGGCAGAAGAACACCGAACACGCCTGCTATCGGCATCTTTTCTGCCTGCCCTCGGCTCGCTGGACATGCTACGATAACGGACAGTAGCACTCTGATCAGTGACCTGAAGGTTGTTAAACGAGACGCGAACATCTTCAACATTAACACTTGACTGAGGCACAAAAGCAGCGCTTGCGTCACTCACTGGTATTGCTAGATATCGCCCATCTGTGTCAGACGGAGTCACATAATTGGATATATATCTATTTTCAGCATTTTCTTGGTGAGTCCCATAATGTCTCAGACTATAATGAGCCTCTGGCTCAGTTACCGTGTTAGATGATGAATGGTAATACCGATGCTTCGATTCAGACTCATGAGTCGAATACGAGCAGGCATGCTGGTTGTAACGACTTGAGGGATCCGCATCTTGAAACGAGGTCGTGTACTGAGAAGTTGTGAACCCACGAGGGTTCTCTTGATATCCGCTTCCATCATTCCTCCAATCACAGCTGTGCGCACCGAGACCTAAAGGAGTGTAAGACTGTTGTTGTTGCTGTTGTTGTGGTTGCTGCTGCTGGGGCTGTTGTTGCGGTTGATGATGTTGATGGGGTTGTCGTTGCTGCTGTTGCAACTGTAAGTTTGGAAACGATGACTGAGATTGTTGTTGCTGTTGGCTCGAATACTGTGGCTGACACTGAAAGGAAAGATGAGACGATGCTTGATGCTGTTGAGGTTGATATAAAGAAGGATGGCTTTGCTCATGCAGTGAATGCTGCTGCTGCTGCTGCTGTTGTTGTTGCTGCTGTTGTTGTTGCCATGATGTTGTTCGAGTTGCTGAGTGGTCCTGGTGTGCCAACATGGCGTGGCCTGCTAGTACATCGGGCAGACCGTCGTCGGTGCTACTCTCCGCAGCAGGCACAGGCCCTCCTGCAGCGGTTGTCACAGGCACAACGCCGCCACTGCTCGCCTGTAATATAAAGGAAAACTTCAGTTGTCAGTAATAAATAAACCGACCAAAAAGGGATCCTACATAGCAACTATAGTCTCACTGTAGAATTAAATTGGCAAAGCTACTACCGAAAGCCATCCACTTTCTCAGGTTAACCAATTTTCAAATAAGTGTTCCAGGTCAATGCACTTGGTCGTATAGATAAATTACAATGCGTGAAATAGTAAAAATAATTATATCACACAGGAATATCTAGGATATTGTGGTGCAAATGCTTATTAGTTACTAAAAAATAATAAATAAAAATAGAAAATAATAAAATAAAATTAGGTATAAAAAAGTTTCTACGCTTTCTAATACATTCATGAATGCATATTATACAATAATATAACAGAAAAATATAGCTAAGTGCCCAAATTGTCCCACTTCTAGAGCGTCTGGGTCTCCCCCTCTCTCCCCCCTTTTTCCACCCCCCGTAACTCCCGAACCAATCGTCCGATTTGCATGAAACTCTGTCACATAATTCAGTACCCATTCTCAAATGGTATAAGCACAAAAACCGAACTTATTCGTTGTCTAAAAATCATGGGACGGTCCCCTTATGTTATGTAAAAGAAAGGAATTTAAATCGGGCATGTTAGTAAGGTGGATATGGGAATGTGAAAGAGGGCAGAATCGTTTGTCTGTCGGCTCTGATATATTCGAAATTTATACTCTTCGTTTAATCCTGTATTGTGGATACCGAATTAACTGCATAGGATATATTTCTGGATACGGTTTGATTTTGATAAATTTTATTTGACCCAACGGGTCATGAGAAGTCTAGTTAATTATAATATGCGATTCGAGTCAACCGCGTCAACAATCTTCTTTAATTCAAAATTTGCACATCACCGCATGTTCTTCACACGAGTAATTTTTTCTTTCCACCTGATGATGGAGCACGGACGTCACTCACCTTTTTTATTTTCTTCGTATTACCCTTCCAGATGTTCATTGGAGGAAGGAGGTATGGAGGAAGGAGACACAGCTAGAGTAGAGGACGTGGTTCAGGTGACCATGGTCACGGATGGTCCGTGGTGGACGCGAGTAACCTCTCCTTCATGGCCATCGTCGCATGGTGCACCAGGTCTTCCTGCTAGCTAATGAGAATATGTCGCCTTTCAAATACTCTAATTAATGTTGCGCTTGGCAGGAGATGAATTTTTCGATAACACAATTTAAACTATAATTATGAGAATTAATTTTACGAATAATTCACAACTTTCAAGTTGAGTGTAAACTTTAAAAATGATAGTTTGAAGAAAGACAAAATAAATGAAAAATTGAACTAAAAAAGCTGAAAACACAGAAAAGATTAATTCATTCAAGATGTCGCTTTCGTTAATATTCGTACTCTTTACTTCATGGCTTAAATTCGTGAATATTTTACTGAATTTTGAAAATGAAGCAGCTTGCTTACCAGTGTTACCCAGAATCTTAATCATAGTAACGTATAGGAACTTCGACTCGTTTGAAAAAAAAAACATTTGCCTATAAGTGAAGCGAGAAAGGGTTTGACACTCGTGTGACTGACGCTCAATCAATGAAGACAATGTAAAAACAATACTATAATAGGTAATGACTAATTCGAATTCCGGCACAAAAATCGAAGGACAACCCAATTCCATTAACTGGTTCGACTTCAAAGGCGATGATGTCCCTAGAGTGTCTGAACTTGATCACCGCACTAAATTACATGGCAAGATAATGAGAGGGGTTAGAATTTATTTTTCCGAACAGAAATCTGAGCTCAAATACCAAGAAAGAGGTATTGATTGCATTTCAATTTTTTCCGCTGAACGATCATTAGACATATTATCAACGTTCAGAACTAGACAAAAAATAAGAACACGTCGATTCCACGGGACTATAAAATATCGGGCGAATCGTTCATAAATCTGACATCCTGTCGCTCCCTGCCACTTCTACTAACTAGGAGATTTTTTAGACACGGCGCGTGTAGGTCATATGTTTCCGAAACTTGGAAGGAAATTAAAAAATGCGTCCGCACACCACATTGCCGGGCCAAAAAAATAAGGGGTGTCCAGGGGAGAAAATCAATTATGACTTATCGACGCCGGCGATGAGAATTGATTTCTGTAATGGAGGCAGAACAAAGATTAGAGAAGTGACCTATGATTAGTGTCGTGGAATTAATCTGTTTGAAGACGACCGCCTGTAATTAAGGGACTTCCGGTTAACATGAATATAATTCATACAATAAACAGTATCGCCGAGTCTTACGTTGTAGTTTGAGCGCGATCATCAAGGAGATTGTTGAAACTGGTAAAAAATCTTTCGACATGCATTTTACAGCTTTCACACTTTTACCCTCCTTTATTCTTTTAAAATACCGAGTTAGACATTTTTCACGAATAACTTTTAATACTCCTTAGCTCTTTGCTCCTGATAGCATCGTTGAAGCCAAGCAAGTCAGAGCTTCCAAATTCTGAGCAACAAATATTTCATAATAATTTTCCATAGAAGATTAGACGCCCCAGATCTCAAGCCAATTTCTTTAACTTTTTACACACGCGTAAACACATTGTGCCTCGACTGACTCAGTCGTCCCTAAACTCCCAACAGAGGAACAGAGGAACCTCGAGGAGAAAGAAAACCTTGCCTAAATTTGGATTAACACAATTTTTCGCAACATCGGTTGGCGGCGTAGCGTTCGAGTGGTGTAGGTGGTGATACCACTCCTGCAGTGCTTGGTTGGACGGTGCAGCGCTGTGGTGGTGCAGTCGGTGTTTGTGGTGATGGCGGTGGTGTAACCATCATTAGTGGTGGTGGAGCACCGGCGCGCAGGCAGCCAGGAGGGCGAAGATGGTCGGTTATCGAGCCTTGCGGTCACGACGCGCGTATCTGATGCCGACGGCCGATCACAAAACGCACCGCGCCAGCAGGGAGAGGGAAGGGGGGCTCTTAATATTGAGCGAGTCTCAACACTTGCATCGAAACAATAACTACACGACCCGGAGATGAGGCAAGAAATGAGGCAAGAAATGCGGCGAGTTTACAGAACAAACAGAGAGAGTCTCGCCAAACTAACTAACCCTCTATGAGCCGCGATATTCGAGTGGTCATAAAAACACAAATTGCGCTCTCCTAAAGATAACAATTGACAAACTGGCACATCAACCAACTTACATCGCAGGTCTGTGCTATCCCACGCAGTGTTTTTTCATCCAAAAGAAAACCGTATAAAAACGTTCACTGAGTTAGGATTGCAAATTAAAAATTTTAATTTAGTGGACATTCTTACAATGTTACTTTGGCGCACGAATAAAACTTTTTGTAAGCAATAGAAATTCAAATAACCTAAAATCCATACTAGACTTGCTGAACGCTAAGAAATTACAAAATTATTTTCTCATTCCCAATCATTTTAGCGAGCGGCTTTGCTTGTTTCCTCTTATAAAGAAAAAAAATATTAAACGTAAATCCCCCTTTGGCACCAAAATTATAAAAAATTGAATTGCATTAGTCGCAGCGTAGCGTTAGGTCCTGCTATTGAAACTTTGGTAGATTAGCGAAAAAGAAATTATGATCAACAGGCTTAAAAAAAGGTTGTCACTCAGATCCTTCGGTATTAGAATATAAATTTACAATATTTGAAGCAGGTGATAATATAATATCCATAGCATATAATATAAATGAACCCTGAAAAGAATATTTAGTGCCATTACTTCAAGTGTTTACGTACTGTCTAGTGTTAATATGTTGTCTCAAAAAGCCCTTTTGCTTCTAAAAATGGACGCAAAAACTACAGACGAGCAAATATATTAATGATCAATTTCACACTACACAACGCAAGGAATTGACGCTTCACACGAGTGTTTTTGTCGCCAGTTCAAAACTCGAGACTCTGGCCACAAGCATTCGTATCTTCCCATAATCCCCATTTATACGAGCCTCAAAGTCACAGTTTATCACCTAAAATTTGACGCTGACCAAAAGAAAGAAGAAGAAGAAGAAAGAAGAAGAAGAAAGGAGAAGAAGAAAGGAAAAGAAGAAAGAAGAAGAAGAAAGAAGAAGAAGAAAGAAGAAGAAGAAAGAAGAAAGAAGAAGAAGAAAGAAGAAGAAGAAAGAAGAAAATGCGTAATGCAATTCCAAAAATTTATACTGAAGAGCCGTATCTTTACCATCGAGCGGGTAATAGCATTTGTTTGATGCATCATCTTCCCAAAACAGATGGCTAGACCTTAAACACCTAGGTTATGTATGTAATATAGGGAAATTCAGAAAAGCGAACCCTGTTTAAAAATTAATACCATGAATAGTAATTATCCGATCCCAATGTTAGTTTTCAAACTGAAAAAAGCGTTAATTATTTAGAAAGTTATTAACAATGAAACAGAATGTTCGAGTTTTGTGATCCACCCAATACAAGGTATAGATATTACGAGGGAAACAGCCCTACTTATATTGAATTCACGACATCATGTATTAAATTCATTTCGAACTAGATAAAGCCATTTGAATTACAAAATGAAACTTTTGAACATGAAGAAGCACTCACATTCATCACTGTTGCATCGTTTAAGAAAAAATAAGAATCAAACAATGCTGACAACATTTTTAAAACAGGACTTTGGATTTTCCATGAGCGGTGCTTTTCCCTAACAAGTATAGCGCAGTTCCCAGCCTGTGCCCAGTCCCTATGCTTTGAAGGCGCGCTTGTCATACCCACTCCAAAAATAAGAAAAATCGAGGAAAGAAAAACGAGTTCAGCCGACTTACAAGGCCAATGGACTGCTACAACCACTGCTGCCAATTTCCCATCAGGTAATTGACCTTTGAATTGAGAAGGCCTAAGTTGTGCAAGACATTCTGAGAAGAATAACACGAGTAGCACGCCGAGATTTTCCAATTTAGCATAGAAGATATTGACGAACTCTGCAAATATCCTCTTACGTCGTTATAATATAACCTATACAAAAAAATATTATAATGGTATCTGTTGCTAACCTAATTTATTTAGCGTCATCAAAATCTGTCTAGAAAATAATTCGTTATCCCTATCTAATTCCCCGGAGTTCTCAGAAAGCTCATAGTTATAAAGTGCGCTTATTTCAGTGAAAAATGTACAGCCACCTTTTGGCTTACAAAATTAGACATATTAACGTACGAAGATAAAGCTTGAGGACACGAAAGTTCATGCTGCTCACGCATGCGGTGAAATTTGCAAACTATTTATCAAGACTATTTACCCCCCGGAGAGGCATAACAGTAGAAAATCCTCTCGCCACCTCCCATTAGAGGGGCTAGGGAAAGTAGCCTCCTTTCCTGCGGACCCTATAACAACCCGCAACAATTGATCACTTCCTCAATGCGTAACGGGACGGCTAAAGAAGGCGCCATTCTCCTTAAGTGAGACGTCAAGTGATTTTCATTCTCGTCGAGACAAGTGCGTCGGGAAGAAGATTGAGGAGGTGAAAATCATGCAAGGAAGACTTAAATACTTTAGACTAAGATAATACGGGGCAAGAACGTGGAGGCATTCAATGCGCTTCAACAGCACAAGCTTGATCATTTCGTCATGACCGGAAATATATACGATAGAAACATAGCGTCAACACCACAATCAGGGTACTAGAGCCGTATCTGTAGGAGCACTCTTTTCAACAATTAGAGATTTAAACACGACGCTTGACACGTAATGAATGTAGACAGTGTTCCATGTTGAACCATCCTTTTCAACCTTGGTGAGTTGACAGAACCGGTATTTCAAGATTGAAATTCAATTAACTCATAAATATTAGGTTTCTCTCTATTAGCGTTCAGTGAAGACGCTCAGAACAGCGAATAGGTGCAGGATTTCAAGCCGAGTTATCCGACTACAAGAACAAAAAAAATCGGTGGCTCCACGAGCTACGTACAGTAATTGGGTTGTGTCGGCAGCGCCCCGGCGGCACGCAACTCGTAACCTTGCAGCAACGGTACCGAAGTCTCTTAAAAATGTGACGGCTTAATTGGTTCAACGCGAAGCACGCAGTCTTCTCGCCACATGCAGGAAGTCTGTCTCAATTTTACATCCACACCAGTTTGCCGATGACGCCGTGAATAGATTAGTAAAATCAAACGTTGTGGCCTCTGTTTTACATCAGATCGGTGTTCTACTAATCTCGGTATCCGAGTGTGGGTGAGAGTTCAATTAGAATCACCATCAGCGAAGGTTCATCTACAATATTCAGAACATAACTCACATAATGGCAGTTCATGGGTTAGCAAGAGCTGTAAAATATAAGATACATAATCCTGATGTATGACCCCAAGGGACGTGATGAAAAACTAATCCCATGTCCCACATCGGATAATAATCAATTCAGGCTAAAGAGGTCATCTACCATTATTAGTATTTCCTTGTTTTGCAATCGCAGCCCTCCCAGGCGATCTTAGCAGTGAGCGTCAGTTATATTAATAGGGTTGCATTAACGAGATTTCAGTCTTGGCTGTCACAGGAATTTTAATGAAGTATTGGTTTTTCAAGTGGATCGCAGAGTTAATTTAATTTGGCTTACTGTTCATTATGCGGTTTCAGTCGAGTGGTTCTTCGTCTCAGGAAAATTAGCCGGTTCTAGGAAGTAGGTGATGTTCATGGGTAGCTCGTACATCTACCATTGAAACATAAGGACGATGTTGAAGAGGGAAGAAGAATACCCAAACGTTAAAACATCACGACATTAGAATTGGTAAAGTTATTGCATTCTCAATGAAAATTAAATAAGCTTATTTTTTCAGAAAACAGCTGGTACTCGAACATTGAACAGCGCAGGCGGTGATTTCTCACGTCTGAATTCACATAAAAAGAGGTAATCATTTCTGACAGGTGATACTTCACGAATGCACAAGCACTGTTCCGTGAATGATTCACTGAAAATTGTAAAAAGGTTGGTCACACCTGCTAATTAAAGGAACGCAAAGCGACGAAATGTAATTAACGTATTCGTCCAGCAACCTAAATTTGCACTCACGAAAGAATTCAATCCGAATCAAACTTTGTGGTAATCTGAATTTCCCAAGTCTGCCTGATGTGGTTGATATTTTAGCAATATACCCGTATTTACCCTTCATTTAGAGCAATTAGACAATCATATTATAATTTTTTCAGACAATTTATTATCTAATTGCTGTTCGACACGTTTTCACGGTACCGAGGACCTGGACCTGGACAGCACGTAACCACTTTGATTTTTAAATAACAGGGCCAGCTTAGTTTTTCCCTTACCAGTACCTCCGAAAAAACTGTAGAGAACAACTCTGATAAGAAGAGTCGTGCTTGATTTCAAAAGCAGCTTTCAAAGACCAAAATTTATTTAGTACTAGACCACACGTGACCCATTGGGTCTATTTTAAAGTTCCGTTTGAGCCTCGAATGATTCTTCTTTATAATCTAACAAACATTCGAAGCCAAAGAAAATGATTCATTTAATTTAGTCCCAATGTACCATAACCATGCTGCGATGGAAAACTCCTTTTTTAATAGCTGAGAGATGAGTTTTGAATATCTGCCCTATTTTATTACAGAGGAGTGTGTACGGTTACAAGCAAGCAAGTAAGCAAGCAAAACGATCAGAATTTTAGTATTCTGTAGATAACGAGGAAAAAGCAGACCATCCTAGATTCAAATGGCTGTACAAGTATTCTGAATACAGTTCTTTATGCGCCGAAATGTATCGCAATTTTTATGCACGCGTGTTTTGTGCAAGGCTAATATTTTGAAAAAAATGGACCGGTATCATTAATTCTTATTTACTGAACTTGAGTTTTTATTGCTAAATTAGGTAATACAGAGAGCAAGAGATAAATGCTATCGCATAACCAGTGAAGTATAGAGAATCTCGCTACGAAATACTTCGTAAAGTAAATCGGTATCCCACGAAAATATTGAGCGAGATGTGCAAACTAATTGTACCACACGTTTTGGCCAAAGCAAATACAATAGGGCATTCTAATAAACATGTTTCTTCGAAAAATGTACCTCCTAAAATGCGCGACTCAAACGTTCGCAAGAGTATTTAACAGCAATTTTGAAGGACGCTTTCTTTCACTATACGCAAACACAACAGAACATTACAGAGCCCCTCTACAGAACATTACAGAGCCCCTCTACAGAACATTACAGAGTCACTCGACGGAATATTACAGAGCCTCTCGACGGAATATTACAGAGCCACTCGACGGAATATTACAGAGCCACTCGACGGAATATTACAGAGCCACTCCACGGAATATTCTCGCACGCCATACCAGACGGAGGCAATCCCAAATATGCCCACGATCTGCGCTACAGAAAAAACCTACACAGCTCGTAGTCATCTTGCAGGTCTACAAGAAGGTCTGGAGAAGAGCAAGCAAGCAAGAGCCCGTGTATTGACCGTGGTCATCATATCAATAGGAGAACAAACTGCAACATGAGTGGACGAGCCAGGCAACCTAGCAATTTCTGTAGCTTAGGCAGCTCAGGCAGACTTCACTTCGGTGCTGGAACAACTCAGACATAAACGTCAAGTTGAAAGCTGTTTAAAATACCTGTTTTCTACACCAGCGCTGACTCTTGAGCTGCCATGATAGTTTGCCCTCAGTAACATTTTTATTATTGTGAAATTGCTCGGAAAAATTTATAATACAAGCCTGCTCAGACAGCGCAGTAGCTAGAGCAAAGCTCCATCAAGGCTGAACTTTGGTTGCACCACGAGTGAATACTTTACATTTTCGTGTTTCGACTGACATCGCTCGCCCTTGTCGCCGAAGGATGCAGCGTCATGGCTTAAAAGAGAGGAAACGGCAATGTAATAGCAAAGAATCAAACACTAAGCATTTCAAGAAAGGATTCGACGCATTGGACACTGCCTCGAAAACCTCAGAAGAGTTGGAGAGAAAACTTAATAAAACTCTCGACGAACTTATACAGTAAGTTATCTCACGGATCATCGCACAGCTTCCGATATATGCGAAAGAGGAGAGACTGAATTATCTTTTTACGAGAAGAGCTTCAAGAAGAGGAGCAGCGACTCCCTTCCTCACGCCGTCGTGAAGAGCCACGTCACAAAGGTGGAATGGCACCCGCCTCAACGTCTAGGGAACAGCCGTGTCGAAATGTTGTTCATAACATTTCAATAGTGGGTACTGCTCACAATTTATACTAATACTATTTACTATTCAATACTATTTACTATCGAATCATACATGCAAAATGAAAGAATATTATTAGTACAAGTAAAAAATTTCGATCAAATTTCACTCAAATCCATTTGAAAAAAATGACGTATATGAAAAAGTTGTTTCAGACAAGCTACTTGACTGTATGCCATTAAAATGTTCTTCCCACGAAAGATAAATAGGCACAATGATCGAGCTCGCTAGGACTACAGGTATTTTTCAATATTAGCTTTTATCTCTTTTTTCAGACAGAGCTTGTGCCTTCAAAACAGTACAATGAAACGGTCGTAAAAGCCATAGAGTAGTAAGAGTACGAATAAAATTTTTACCCAATTAAAGTAAAGATTTCAATACATTTTCTGAACTAATATTTTAAACAAATATTCTTTGAAATTTTAGTCTGTTCATTGATGGAACTTTGCTTTTCGAAGTCCGTAATTACGATGCACAGTGGCAGTTGTTGAACAATCATACGCCTATTTAAATAAAAAACAAACATACTTGTAAAAGCTTCTAGAATAAATGACTAACAATATTATTCTATGGTATCAAGATACTAATTAACATAAATTAATCTTTTCCAAGAAAAGTTGATTCCGTAGTCAGAGCTTTTCAATTTGCGGTCAGATAAGTAGTACGAAGACGAATTACCGATTTTTATTCTTTAAGATAAGAACTTTTCCGTACAATAAAATATCAAACTCGATCACAACGCATTTCGTGAATTACGATTTCACTAGTAATAATCCATGGAAAAAAGTGCTATATAGACGAGCTTTGTAACCAAAACGGGATGAAGCATCAGGATAAATGCATTCTGACGAGTGTGTGATAACTGTGAACAGGCCAGAAATTCTACATCTGGGCCTTCACCGAGTCGAGGCGCAAAGCAGAGTTGTTGTTGATAGAGGTGTTATACGAGACATTCAGTTTGTACATGTAGTTAACGAAAGAATGGTAAACTTGTGTGAACAGCTCTCGGCTGCTCGAACTAGTTCGGCGCCTCGTACTGGAAGGAACGATCGCAGAGCGTGTTTGGTTTTCAGTGCTATATGTTTGGTAGTCTACAATACTCATTTCTGCTTGTTTACGCGCTCTCGAAAGTGTTGCAATGGAGGTGAAAGCTGAATTTCTTAGGCGAGAATTGTGAACGAGAAAGCAGTGGTCGAAGAGCGTATAAGTTGAATTTTTTTCTTGGTAACACGGTAATGGCAACTTGTTCAAAAGAAAATGTTCCAGCAAATTGGTGAACGAATTTGAAAAGACGGGGAAAAAAGGAAATCGGAAGTAATTTTAAGAAGCAAATAGGAGAGATGATCTACAACTGGAAATGTTAGAATTGACGTGCTACAAAATGATGAAGAAAAAAATGAGATTCATTACCAATTATTAGTTAGTTTAAAGCTCCCTATCCACATGAAATGTGATCCAAAGACAATGAAGAGAACAAAAGACCACGTCGAATGGACTATAGAATACGTGGAATTTACGTACAGGTGTTCTCACACCGGATTCCCTGCGCATGGAAACAGTAAGTAACGACTAAGAAGAATGTATTAAAATTTAAAGAAGAAGAGTGAGCACGACAAGATAGAAGTCCAGAAAGCCTATTTATATACCTGAGGTAACCTAATAGTGCCCCCTTTGAGGTGGCCGGGCCCTACTGCATACGATAGTCAAACCTAACCCAATTGCCTATCATGTATGCCTCTTGAGGGGAGAAAAATAAGATACTTTCACTATTTCCGAGTTATGTGTCACTACATACAGTGATAAAGAAACGAGTAATAACATGACTATGGAGATTACTATAACTAGCACAGTATTGAGCATCAAGTATTAATGAAAACATGATTTTATAGTCAGTGTTATCATTTGGCATCGATGAGGAGTCTTGGAGTCAAAGAAGAATTAAGGTATTTCGTGACTAACTACTACAGTATAGTGGGAATAGCCAAAAGAAACATAAAATAAATACTATAATCTAGTGTGAATAACCCTAAAATATAAAAAATGCAGGGCGAAAGACGACGTTCGTTTGCGAGTCGCTGCACACATATCATAAATTTTGAGATGTGTATAAAAAGAGAGAACAATGATATTGAAATTTCGCGAACTGAGGTGTAGGGGTAGTAAGAATAGCAGCGCTTCAGTAACTCGGACTTATTCGCACCGAGTAAGAAGGGTCCATTCAGTATGGACTTCAGAGATCGGGGAATCTGTGCACAAGATGTGTTCCCACACAAGATCCCCTGCGCACAGGAACAGCAAGTTAAGAAGGAAGAAGAAGGATGAGGAAGAAAAGATAAAGAATCATCAAAGAAGAAGGCATGAAAATCGAAATACGCATAATGAGCACGAAAGATAGAAGTCCCGAAGGCCTAGATAAAGCTGCGGTAACCTAATAATGTTTCATTGAGGATGCTAGTCCCCATAGCACAGGCTAACCTAACTCTATTGCCTATGGCCTATCTTATGCCCCCTGAGGGAGAAACGAGTAGAATGAATATTGGCTAAGAATGAATGACGGGAAAAAATCAGCACGGCTGTCGGTTTCGATCGCTATGATTCAACACACAAATAAAAATGAACGAGGAATATGAGTGAATGAGCATAGATCTTGGATAAAACTCCAATAAGGTCTGGGTTAGCGAGTCACCTAGTTTTTTTTTCTAGGGTCAGGATTCGAAGAAGAGCAACCGTCGCTTCGAAGCATCAATGATGTGTATAAAATGCTGGCAATGTCCTAACTCCAGTCCTAACTACTAACTTCCCACTCCAGTCCTAACGCAAAAGAGCCAATGTGTTTTATGGAGGGAGCGAGGTCAAGCGAGGGTTTCGTAATCAGAATAGTTTTCTGCGACTTTTTGAAAACGGGTGGAGTGAAAACGTATGTTATATTAATAAATTTAAGTGACTGAACTATATTTCATCTCAGAATTATCCAACAAAGCTGAAAAGAGTCCATGTATGCATTAATCATGGCATAGTTTTTGATTTATCAGAGATAGTAGTCTTCCTCTCGGACGCTGTAAGCGATGGTGTACTCATTTTCAAAAACATTAATTTAGGGAGCAACATTTAATGACGGGACCAAAAAATAATTCAAATAACTTCTGAAATGATGGATGGATTTTGAAAAACTGAAGAGTAACAGAATTCTGAGACTCACAAATTTTATTTTAATTACTTTTTAAGCACGATATTCATCATGTGCAGAGGCTGTTCAATACGGTACTATATAGCGAGTTCTGATCCAATTCGCCCCGAATTTCTGCCTCGATGGATGCCTTGAGCTAGTGTAGGTCTGTCAGCTCACCACGGTAAACTCTTATCTTTACGTATTCCCGTAGGATAAAGTGATTTCTAATAAACCTGGCATGTCTCAAAATTCCATAGATGCTTAGTTTTTAAAATCCATTCGATATAATATGAGTTCATGAAGATTCGTTTTGGTCCCGTCATTAAAAAAAGTCACCCGGTACATAGGGTAAAAAACCTTATCTGCTACCCGAGTGTTTCCACAGAGCAGAGCGCACTTAAATAAGACAAATTTGATGCATGGATAAAAAAGCGTATCAGAGATGAGCCAGGAACGCAGGCTTCGTACTAGAAGAAACAGGGAATACATAATATGGTTTCCTAATTCCAAACTGACGCCCACCAAAATGCGCTGAAAACAATGTTGCTCATCCTGCAGTGAGTGGTAAGAGAAATATAACGAAGGTCTAATTCTCTACTATGTAGACCTGCATACAGACACTATCCCAGGATGAAGCTTCGGAATCTTGCGCAAATTTCGATAAGCGCTCAGTTTTCCAGCTCGCTGAAGGACTATCCTCTTCAGCGAAGTCTGGAAAACAAAAGCTTGTATTGTAATCAAACACAATGCTTTTAAAAAAAGTTCTGAGGCCTTTCCTGAAGAGCTCCTCAAATTAGCTCCTGAGGCCTCTAACGAAAGTATGTTATTTTTTATGATTGAAACCCTTGATATTTTAGAAAACAATAAGAAAACACGTCTTGTATAACCGCTCTGAAACTTAACAAGTCAACAAAATTCACTCATAGAATCGAAGAAGGTTGGAACGATGAATTATCGAAATCTGTCAGGCTCTCATCTGACGTAGCACAACTCCAGCTCTGCATGCAAGTTCAAGTCAGGCTCCTAATTTACTCTTCAGTCGCTTCCGCGAGGCGCCTACGAGGCGCGCGAGACTCGAGATCATCAACTTCAGGCTTTCCACGAAATGTCGAGAAAAAATTGTGCTGTATTTTGACTGTTGAAACCGAGTTTTCAGTGATGTCTGAACGAGAAAATGCTTTTAGACGGAATGGAAGATATTGTTGATGTAAATTACGTGCTTAATAATTCAAACAAAATTAACCGACTCACCTCAAAACAAGAGGTGTGCAGCCGTACACTGAATATCTGTCATCCACGAAGTTTCTAGGGGAAATACAATCCTAGCTAGTAATAAATTAGCTCAACGCGAGCACGGGATGTCATGGACAAACTCAAAATGCAACCGAACATCACTTCGGGAACAGAAGCGGTTGAAGATGTAAATCTTTAGTGACATTAATTTATCAGAACGATACAGGAAAACAAAGCAAATCAACGAGTCCCTAGGTGTCGCAGTTAGTCGGTGCATCCATGGGAAAGTTATAGAGGAAGTGCGGTGCGTCAGAGGCATTCGAGAACAAGAGCTCTGCACCAACGCAGTCCTCGCCGCGTGTCCATGCAGAGCGTCTTCAGTTCACCGGCATCACTCGTACAAGCTCATTTCTGGGAAACGTTTAGAGACTCCCATTACAGGTAGGTCTTCTGTGACAAAAAAAACTCCCGAAGAAATAAGTAAAGAGGAGGTTTTCTATGAAAATTGCTTGCTTGTGAACATGTGGTACGGATAGAGGTCGCGAGCTGTCATTATGCATGCCTGCAAAGGCCGGAATCTGAACCTCATAGGCTTCTTCCATGACAGCATCTTTCAGTGGCAAAGCTTCTGGATACAAGCAATGATGGATAACACAAACCGTCAAATGCTAACACATTTGAGGTCTGAAGAAGGAAGAGGAAATACTGCCTAATGTGTAGATTTGACTTTATAAAAATAAAGGCGAAACTTTACTCGTAATTTTCTGTACAAAATATCATGTTACAGGTTCAAATTGAGCCTTTATTTTTATCAAAGGAAATCAACCCTAAGGACGGAAAACAGAGCAAAAGTTGTGCTCACATAATTTGTAACCCTAATTTAGCGACGACCCGTCATTTATGACCATTTCCTCTACTACTTTCAGTATTTAAAACTTCATCAACAGCGCATCGCAAGAAAATCCACGTAAATTTTTCACACGAAAAAATCGACTTTGAATTCAAATGGATTAAATGACAAGTGAAAGAGTCTGCGAAGCATAGAAAGAAAGCAAGCAAGAGAACGAGGTCGCGAGCCCTGAGGTTCCCGTGTAGACGGCCCAGCAGACAACCCGCAGCCACGCTCTCATCCAACACTCGGCGCCGTCTTCACTGTTTTCATACGCGCAAAAAAAATTAAAAAATGAAAATAAGCGGTTGCTTACGTGCGTGTTGAGTTTCCCCAAGCAGTAGAGCACAACTCGTCTCAATTCCTAAACTGGAGGCCAGAAACTGGAAATCGACGAGACTATATACAAAAAACCCAGAAAGCACGTATTATCACTCGTCGATAATCATAGACAGAGGTTTATTCCAGTTACAGCTGATGTGAAATTCTGTCGAGCGTGTTCACATTCTTGAACATCCAGAAAATACACTTCAGAGCAAATATCAGAAAATAAAATGGAACCAGGGACGTAATTTAACTTCGATTGCAATTTTACTAAAAATTATAGAAACAAGACCAAACAGTGGCATTGGTACGCGGCAATACGACTATTTCAAACGACATATTTGATCCGTAGTTGATAAAAATGTTTAAAATTCAACCAAAAATAAAAATGAATCCAAATACTCAGTATTCCATAGTGCACTGGGTTAAAACAAAGAAATGTCAACTGCTGAACAAAGAGGATTATTCTTGTAGAATAATCCACCACCATCTACTCCCACGGCGATTTAATGGAGAGATCAATTACGTCGACAATTCTTGAGAAACTACTAAAGGGATTGAGACCGTTCAGCTTCGCAGGAAACAAAAATTCCTGAGCAACAGCAGGGTCAAGGTCTAAACGTACAACGATGTTGAACAACAAACTATGTACAGAAACGAGATCCTGAGAAAACTTCCCTTTCGTGATCACTTTCTTTTACTGTGCAGGTGGTAATGCGTACTTCCCTACCATTGTGGGAAATGCTAGCGTATAATGTTGGTATTTTCTTTTTCTGATTCGATGCAGACGAGATTCATGGTCGTTACAAAAGCTTTTAACCAGACATAGCGAAATGAAGAGCGATTTTATGAAGCTCACTATTTAAGGTTCTGAATAAACAAAACGAGCTCACGCCCTTTAATTCGCTGTTTATTTCAAAGTGGGAAAAAATCGGCTGACGAGAATATTCTAAAATACTTGCAAAACGTAAGTGAAAAAGAAACTGTAACTAATCCAGAACGTAAAAGAAGAGCTGCGGTAGAATTTCACGGCAGTTCACTTTCACATTGAAAAGCTAATTAACTATTTGTTTGTGAAATAGTGCTAAGTACTGGCGATCATTTTTAAATATTTTTCATTATTTTCGACCACCAAATTAACACCTATTTCTATCATTCAGAGAGTTTACTTTTTCAACGGACATGATAACCCAATGTAACTTAGAAGCACAGTACCAAATTTGTGAATGGATTCATTCATATCTTGCTCATAGTCAATTACCACGAAATCCGTGCACATCTGACGACACTAAACGCTCATTGAAAGTATACCAAAAGAATATGAAGTGTCTTCACATTCCTAAAATTGTGCAGCGTGGAATTATATGGTGTATGGGATAAATTTTTCATACGCGAAATTTATACCGTGAAACTGTACACCATAATTTCTAGAATAT
Organism: Orchestia grillus; assembly: GCA_014899125.1. Lineage (NCBI taxonomy): Eukaryota > Metazoa > Arthropoda > Malacostraca > Amphipoda > Talitridae > Orchestia > Orchestia grillus. The sequence continues at coordinate 20,353 of VOMN01052221.1, read as the reverse complement.
CCCTAACACCATTAATGTATGTATAGGATAGGATAAAGATTGAACGAACTCCATTGCTAACTGCATTCGCCTGACAAGCCGTGAGGTCTTCAGAGGGTCGCTAGTTTACCACCGGGAGGCGATGTAGGACCGCCCGATGTGCCTACAATTTCATGCAGTGAATACAAGTACAGGGTGACCCAAAAGTCACTTTACTGATTTAAAAATTTATTATCAAACAACTATAACAAATGCAATGTTCTAGTTAATTGAGATTGAAAGAAGGATACTGGGAGTTTTTGATACTAGCTGACCATAACAAGACTTACAGATTCAAACAATAACATACTTTAAAAGCCCCCAAAATTGGCCAATACAGTGGAACAGTAAGAAGCTATTGTGGGTTATTTTCAAAACAATGGATTATTAGTTGAAGGAGTTTCAGGAAAAGTTTCAACTAGAATCCATCTAAACCTTGTATTCTTGCTTTGGTAGCATAATTCAGATCAATAGAATCTGGTACTGACACAGGCCGAACGGGAAGCCCCCGTAGTCATTGCTTTTGATAGAAATTTCACGTTTTGGCGACATTCCTTGGCCACCTTGATTGTCGAATTTAACTCCTGCAGATTTTTCTCCTTGGCGATATTTAAAATAAAAGTTTTTGTACATTTTCCAAAAACTGCCCAAGAATTGAAATAGAATACAATTGAAGAAATTCGTGACATTTCACTAGATATCCTGAGAAGTGTGATCTAAAATACACACCGAAGAGTTCGTTTGTGCCTGGCTAATGATGGAAGACATTTGAAGGAAATTATTTAAAGTGAAAACTACCAATGCTAGAACTTTTTATCTTCTATAGTATTTGCATAATAAATGCTTAAAATGGTAAAGTGACTTATGGGTAACCCTGTATACGTCACCCCAATGAGATAGGAGCATACACACGTACCGCCGTGAGCGCATCAAAGCAACCTTTTATTCAAGCTCCTTGCAGTGCTAAGAGGAAAACCTCTCGACGGTACATGGCACTCGTCTTCTTTTCTGTTGAACTTAAACCCTAAGTGGAGCTAAAACTTCATGATTTATCCCCAAGAATACTGGTTTCACGCGACCTGAGAGAACATAATCGTGTTAGTGTTACGTTCGGTAACAATAATTTTTTAGCCTTATTAAGAGCACTAGCACTCCTTTCCGTAAAAAATTAATTACAGAAATTCATTTAAGTCTCTAAAGCATGAATGAAAGTGCTCGAAGCCAAATTGTGACGTGCAGAACATAAATTAATCATTTTACCGCCACCGGTATAAAAAAAAGTCCATCGGTATAAAAGAAATCCAGCAGCAGTGAAACTGGAACAGTATTAACTAAACCAAACTCTATGGCCTATGGCTTATCAGGAAGAAACTTCAAAAACAGTTTTGCCCCACAGTATGAAATAAAATCTCAGATGGCGTTAAGTCTCTCAGAGTTCAACGGCTGCTCGTCAGGGATGTGACTCGAAATGTTTCTCAAAGCTACTGATGATAGTTACGGGTTAGTGAAGTGATCCAACGATATGCAGGAGAACTGCATGCAATAATTTATAAAATTATGACAAACAAGTGTGCAAAAGAAAAAAGACATGTGAGAAGATAGAAAGCTCTCTGCGACTAAATAAGGTTCAAGCTGTTTGCTGAATGACTTGATGGACGTAGGATGGTACACTTGCGATAACTGAATAGTGGGTGTCGGACAAGTGTCGGACACAACTGACTCCTTAACCCAAAGAAAAAGAAAAAAATTCAACTTTTAAAATATAAATAATTTAATCAAGTTCCTCCGGTATCCGCAATGCGGAAATCATTTCATTGAAGCTCACCATAAACATAAGTTCATTTTGCTAGCATTTGACGCAATGCCATCAGAACCATTAAAAAAAAGTTTTGAAAAGAACAGTTCAGAAAAATAAAACTTACAATTGATGCGCAGAAACTCAATTTTCCATGAATTTCACGGATTGATCCTGAATGCAAATAAATTCTTAATTTTCAAAAAACGAGCCCTTTCAAAATTTTGCAAATAAATAACTTGGCAGGGATGTTTTCCCTCCAAGTTATAACCGAGATTTTTTATTTACTGCATTTTAAAATTCAACTTGGGAGTGTTATCAGGACCCCTGAAAGAAAATCCACGAGTAAGAAATATAAAATGTTAAAACTAGCACATATTGTTGACTATACTTCAAAGAATACCGACGTAAAATTCTCGCAAACTGAAGCACTTTACTTAATCTATGTTTCTAATTTTAACATGTCGGTTGAAATTTGAACCCGTTCCTGTCTGTTAGAAATTTATATCTACAAATAATTAAACAGTTCGAGTCGCACCTCACGAATGTAAACGAGCAACTATCTACCGCAGTGTGATATTCTTCTTTTCTATCTACAACATACTTTCAGGTAATTCATGTAAATCAGGTAGCAGTTTAAGCTATTGACTCCTTACATGGTAACGATGAGTAAAATTGTTTTTATCGAACTTGAATTCTCCAATTTTCTACGAGTAAACTCGTCAAGTATTCGATTTAAAGAAAAACTCTAACACGACTTTCCTTCACTTTCCCTCGGTACAAACCGACTATTCCTCAGAGTTCGAATACTTCTCGAGCAGAGAAAGTCGTCTCAAAATCGGCCGTTTCAGTAGAAAACTTGCCGAGGAACGAGCTAGTGAAATTTTTACACCTAAAACGAAAAGGTAAATTAATGTTTCTTGTACATTATCCCGGAACGTACTAGAAGGCCTCTTCTTAGTATCTTATTGAAATAAGAGACAAAATAAAATTTCCACTCAAACGAAGGTAAACTATGGATATTAGTTTTGACCAAAGTATTATTCGTAGTAGTGATAGCACCGCTTCAGAAACTCAGACTATTTAGCACCAAAAGAGTAGGGATTATATTTAGTACGAACGAAGGAGAACGAGGAATCTATGCACAAGTTGTGTTCCCACACAAGATCCCCTGCGCATAGAAACAGCAAGTTAAGAAGGAGGAGGAAGAAAAGACAAATAAAAAATAGCGAAGAAGGAATGGAAACGGAAAGAAGTAAAATGGGCACAAAAGATAAGTCCTGAAAGCCTATCTAAAGCTGAGGTAGCCTAGCAGTACTCCCCTGGGGGCGCTAGTCCCCAAGGCATAGGACAGACAAACCTAACTAACCTACCCCTATTACTCACGGCCTATCCTATGCTCCCTCAGGAGTTTTGACCAAAGACACCAACATATCCCCACAGCAGAAGCGTGTTCAGAGTGAACAAATATGACATTCATTTCCACTAAGAATGATAATACCCCTGTAATAAAGTTCGTTTCAACGCATACGAATTTCCTTGTTGAAATGGTCAAGCGCTCCATTCAACATGGTCATCGCGTTGCGTACTTGACGCCTAATAAACTAAAATGCTAAATTCAAAATACGATAAGACAAAGCCCAGGTAATTATCTGGGTTTTATCGAACGTCCACATGCACAATGCATATTACAATGCATGCACAATACGTGTAGGTACCCGCACGGATGGGCAATATTAGGTGAATCAGCCATTGGTATGCGTTTGATGCGTACACAGGAGTCCAAAATATGTACTCACTGCTTATGAACAACTTTGTATTAATTGCTAAAGAAAAGGTCAGCGCATGCACGTAGATTGCCAGCTTCCGCCACTTAATAGCGGCCACTACGATAGTTACACCACACTTTTGCATGAAATTAGTGTGTTTTTGTTTCGAAATTAAATTACAAACTGTAAGTGTATTTTTTTGGACCCTCTATACAAAGCTATACCATAGCTAATCTATAGGACTTGTCGTGGTGGCAATGCACAATTCATCAAGTCTAAAATTCAAGAAGATAAAAAATATCGACGAAATTTATGAGAAGGATCGATTTCATGATGCAACAATATTTTCAACATCAATAAAAATACAAATTTACATGTACGTTCGTTCGAAATTTCAAATCACCGAAAGTTTTTTACCCAATTAATTTGAAATTCTGACGCAATGTTGCATTCGAACACACGCGCGTTTTAACATAGTTGGTTTGAAGACTCGTACATGCTTTTTGAAAACCACCACCATTTGTACGTCCGTTTAACTGAGCGACAGGAGCGCAACGCCAGGTATAGCTAGTTCTTAAAAGAATTCAAGAGAATTATGAACAATAACTGACTCACAAAGCCCTATTACAACCTACGAAAAGTATAAAAGGATGTTCAGATACAACAAAAGAACAGGTTCTCAGTATGATTCTAAATAATTTACAATGTTAGTAAAGTTATTAGAAGGAAAACGATTTCATTTGATATATTTTTTCTAATAAATTTTGCGCTAAATTCAGCTTGCTGATGAAAATATAAGTGCGCAGTAAATCACTCTTCACGAAAAACAAGTTCTCTTGCTGCACTGAAGAATAATTCCTTCTATTCATTCATTTATCTGCCCTATATGCTTTAGAACTAGAGAAAGTAACCGCCCAATAAACGATTACTACTACTGCTCATTTTTAAAAATCCGGTCATGGTCAAAATGGGCTTTGGTATTGACTAAAGTTTCGGTATCGATGCTCGTCGACTCACAGCTCTACTTCATGAAGGCCATAGATATGAACGACAGGTACATTCAAACAGAAATAATCCTGGTGCCGCGGAGGTATAGCGGTAGACTTCTCAGGTACGCGCACTTGAGGGCGCTCGGCTCAAGCCTCCCCTCACAATCTTTGACAGCAAACAAAACGAGTTAACCACAAAAAGACTAACTCGTTATTTAAATGAACGGAATATTGCAAAAGCAGTCGTTCACATTTTATGAGCTCGTATATGTTCAAACGAAAAAATTTAAAACTACACTGCAATATTTTCAAAGTTCATTATTCTTGACTGGTTCTTCTAGAATTCAACCAAACAGTCAAAAAACGCCATTTTAACAGCATGAAGTATACTTTTAAGCTACTTCTTAGCTCTACGTAACCCTTTCATTATTTGTACGAAATGTATTCAATGGAAAAGTACCATTCAGTAAAAATTAAAAAATCGGGTCCTTACGTATTATCGGGAGGACTTTTGATTTTTACTTTTTCTTTTTTTTGCACAGGGTTTGTTGGTTAGTATGAAGATCTTTGATTTAATAAACGCGCACTGAGGAAGAGGCTGTTGTGTTCCTTCAGGAGAAAAGTATCTTGCCGGCTGAACGAATCTGTCCGAACAATCACAAAATGAAGCTCTACTTTGGCTCGCGCATTTTCTGGCAATGTAACGTCAAGTCATGCAAAAAGAAGGTGAATATGCGAGTGAACAATTGGTTTGCCGACAGTCGGAATTACAAATGTAATGGTTAGGTTAGGTTAGGTTAGGTAATTCCGGTTTTTTTAAAGGTCCTCCCGATAATACGTAAGCACCAAAAATCGACCATTGCTATCCTGGCTCATGCTTACATGCGAGTATGCTCGTCAATTCAAATCAAAAATATTATATCCGCCAAAATAGCTAATCAACTATTAAAATTTATATCTTGACATGTATCAATAGTTCATTTGATAAATTTACAACTGAAAACATGAACCATTTAATTAGTCCTTAAAAACTATCAAGTAAAAATATATTACATACACCAGTTAACAACTAATAAAAAACAGTTAAAACCTAAAAAAAACACATTGGGCAACAAAAATTAAAATAGACATTATGAATTTCAACTTCCCCCAACACAAAACAAAATGCACGAGGACAACAGCCCTAGTTGACCTATTTTCATCGATTGCGACTCCTTCGGTAGTGAATTATTTACAACTCCAAGTTCTTCAGTGCCTCGCAGCCTGGATATGAGCGGCGTTCACAGTTAGTCGATATGATGTTCTTTGCATAATCCTCGCGTGTATTCGTAAAACGACAGAAGACACTTTTCAAGATAGGCTTTGTCATTTGACGTTGCAATTCTACAAACTTATCTTTCGTACATAGAGACATCGACTGCAGGTGGGTTTACTGAGACTCGCACTATCATTTTGAGCAGACGCCCTAGCTTGGCCTAGTATTTAGGATACATGTCTACATTGGTTGATGACGTCAGTTTCGGTGGACCGAGTGACCCGTTGCACCTTAAATGCAAATAGCGCATCGAGTCCGACAAAAAACCCTGTGTAAGCCAGTATTAAGAAGAACAGTTAAGCTAATTACCAAGAACACCGCTTACGGGGCTGTTCGACGCTTGCACAAAGACTCGAGTACGAATTATTTCGCAGCCCTTGAAAGAAACGTTGAGCATCATCACTGAAAATCAGTTAAATTGTTTTGAACGACGATATTCAGTAGCGCACGACTTCCTAACGAGGAAAATTCCCCAACTTAAGCATATCTCGGTTGCTAGCAGGATGGCGAGTACGTCGTACGCTGAGCAGAAACAAGAGAGGTTCGTACTGCGTACGTGCTGCACACATCCTAAAAGAAGAAGGAAAACGGCAACCCAAAGAGTGATATACATACAAGTCTAGGCAGACACAAAGGGAAGAAGTGTCAAGAATGTTTTTTAGCATTGGACGGACGTTTATCACACATATATGCTACTTTAACAGCACAAATTGAGTCAAGAACTCTCGGCACATCCTCAAAGTTCAGCAAAAAATGGTCAATGAACAATAATCTTTACAGAATTATTCTTATGTATACCTGAACAAGATACCCCTACCTGGGGGCAGAGCTCTGAATAGGGCGTTATCCGCTCATATCAAGCAGAAAAATCGAGCGTGTCAAGCTGGAGAACAGCGCGTCCAGGGACGCCAGGGCGACACACCGTCTGCACGGACGATTGCATCACTTGTATAATAATGAAACCTTTCATTTGGACCACTGCAAGTATATTGGGACGAACAAGAAAATGAGCAGCACCTCCTCAATTCTTACCGCAAATGTGAGGCTATATTTCAAGCCGATTGGTCGAATTACGTTCATCGTCAATATCTAAAATATATTCAGCGAATTATATCTATGCATACATACATGATTAAATAAGTTTAGTATCCTATACACAGCGCTAACTTGGGGCAAACACTTCATCGCACAGGTTTATGAGCGTAGTTCAAACTCCTCTAAAAAGTTCAAAATTTCATATTCAAGAACGTCCAATTCTTTTGTAACGGTTCATCGAACATTACATGACAACGAAGCAACCGACAATTGAACCACCGTTGATATACATAATGTAGTTAATTTGTTAGTAGAGATAAGCAGCTCCCAAAATGAATTGAATACCCACTCGCAGGATGGTCCATTAGTTGACGTAATTCAATAGGACAGTTGGTGCTCCAGGGATGCGAGATCAGTTATCAGAACTCTGCATGCAAGAGACGACACTCTGGACAGATATTTCAAAGTCCTCCTGTCACACAAACGACCAGTTAATCCGTCCTAAGAATCGTAAAATATGTAACCTAAAGACAGGCTTGGAATATTTATGAGAATGATCAACAGATTACGATGGTAATGCGGAGAGTACGTCACAAAAAAGTTAAATTAGGAAAGTCAAACGGTCAGAAGGATTTCTCAACACTTAAAACTATTAATGATTCGAGGAACGCGCGTGCAGTATTGATTCTGGAAATAAATAGAACAATGTTTTCTTATCACATCAGACACAAACTTTTAGCTCAATATTCTTAATAAACTATTCACAACTGACCAAGAACCAGTCACGATGATGTTCACTTATCTTCCAACATAATTTTGATTGAAACCTAATTGTCTTTATCTTCACATTTCATCACTATATTTCAACTTCATAAACAAATAGAAGAATCCGTGACATTGTGCGGAGATGTAGCTTATCAATTGCGTCTTGAATCGGACAGATGCAGATGTGAACGCTCTCGTCAAAGATAGCCTGAGCGTCTGACAGACGCGAACTATGAATTTCTGACCAAGAACAGTAATAACACTCGTGAACTGTAATAACACTCGTGAACTGTAATAACACTCGCGTATGAGGCCCGTGGTAGGAAACAGCACCAGAAACAAAATGATATGAAAATGGAAAGTTAGGCTTACCTGATAAGTACAGTAGACTCGCAACAAACAATCAACAGATGATAAGAGACGGGTTTACAGGCACATATGCACGCTCCAGAAGAATAACTCGATAGAGGGAGTTTGCTTAGTGACAAAAGTTAAAAATTAATACCATAGTAATTGACATTATCAACAATATTGATATAAAAACATTATTTCACGAGGGGTTTAACCTGTTAACGGTCACCGCCCAGGCGGCCGGTGTTACATTCACACGGTATGTGTAATCGACAGCGACCGTGTGAATGCAACAACCACGCCGACATCACATGATGACAATACCCGTTCACAGGTTAACTACCGCTAACACACGTTATGTTATTCTAACAGCGAGACTCTGTTTCACTTTTAAGTTGATTTTTCAATTACCTATTAACTTGCAGCTAAAATTGTTATTTCTCGTGGACACGACGTTATAAGTTGTAAGAATAGCTTGGGAATCTGACCTATCCACCAAAGGCCCCTTAATTCCCCATTAACATAAGCCGAAGGACAATCTCCTTCGATGCATCCCGGAAGGGGCAAAATAAAAGAACAAAATGGACCTTGCCATTTTGTTCGCTAAAAGCTGTGCTTATTTTGACCCCAAAAATTCAAACGAAATCATAAGCAAATTACAATTGAGGGAATTACAGGTACGACGTCAACCCCACCAAACACCAAGCAAAATATGGAGGCTGGCTTATATTCTATAGCGTACAAAATCTACATCAGATTATGACTTAGAAGCGTAATAAATATATTGCGTTAGAGAAAAATATCCTACAGTAATCTACCACGGACACAAGAAGAGCGCATTAAATCCATTTCTACAGATACTTTTGGTGCACTAAATTCCCCAAATGCGTCAGAGGGTTCTATCTCGGATTTTCAAGGTCTAAAAGCTACGTAATTCTACCACTTTCAAATTGCGCAACATGTGACATGCTCTCATGTTTAACACACGATGCAAAATAAAAAAGAAGTCACTTGTAGTACACACGTATACTCTGTGCATCCAATTTTCAGTCTAACATCAGCACCCGTCCAGCGAAAGTTACATTCTTACGTATAACAAAGGACACCGTATTGAAGGAAAGCGTCATTCATCCAAAGAACTTTTAAAATTAAATGAAAACTCGTTGCTATGGCCTTTTGAGAGAAAGGGGATGTTAGTTCTCATCGGAAATAACTGAAAGTCCAAATAAATTATTGAGTGAAAATGTAATTAAAATGAATCAAATTTAATACAACTCCTTTTGATGACTTCAAAAAAATAGATTAGTCTATGACTACCTGAAATTTATTTCACTACGTACATCAGCAGCACATTTTGTGACATTACTCATAAGCGAGGCTTTATACGTTCAACGTTAACTTGGTTCTTAATTTTCGTTGTTTTTTGTTCATTCAAGGTTATTTGTACAGGAAATTTTTCCACCGCTTGTCCAAAAACTTACATGTCGCCTTCAATAAGTTAGGCGAAGTACCGTAAATGGCTCAACTCATAGGGAAATAGTAACCGTAACCTTACGCAAACTCACGTTGACAATTCCGTATGCAACTGAATTCGACCATTGTTGTTCATCTGCAACGTGACTCACTTGGCTCCATGGCATTGAACAAGAACTCGATAAAGAAAACAATGATGCGAGCGAGCGAGTATTGGTAGGCAAATGTTATCATACGCCAGGTAAATCCAGTCGTCCCACGCGTACCCAGTCTCAACTTTTTCGCCGCGGCATCTGTAATTTGAGCCTCCTAAGCGCAGATATCGCCGCCGAGGCAGCTATTGTGCCCATCACGGTATTCGTGGCGCAGCTGACGCGTTCGATTATCATTTCAGAGCGCCGCTCGAACTGTATAAATTTTTGAAGGAATTTCTATGGAAATACCAACAATTTTCTCGTCTGAGACTATGGCGTAAATTGAGTTTTTTCATATACATACTTATCTTCAGTATATGTGTGAGTATGAGCCCGTTGCACATCCTAGTAACTACAAATTTCAGAGACTGAACGTGTATATACGTCACTCATTTAGAATTTGGCAAACAAGCTGTCGCGCAATCATTGAAACTGAATTCGTGTTGATATGAAAAATTTTGTAACGCAAAATAGAAGAGGCGTTAGTTTCTCTTGGGTCACCTATTGAGAAGTCAGCGCTTTACTTTTGAAGACAAATATTGGACCTGATCTAGGAATTAAGTCAGGGAAACCGCCCTCTCACTTTTCCTAACCTCAGAGTACTTAAAATTTAAGATCGTACAACAGATATTTTTGTAGACACACAAACATATTGTCGTATGTGAAACAATGTTTCACCATTATGTCCTGAATGTCTCACATTCATTCACATCCAACATTCAGTCTAGTGTCTGACCACAGACATTTGTTTACCTCTCAAATTCGAATTAATGGACACGATTGACGATGAATTTAAATCATTTTTGAATAGGAAAAAGTATAATTTTTTATTTTAAAGCACGAGTCCAATAATTCCGGTCGCTCTCAGCGCTTTTCAGTACGAGAGATGATGTTAATATATTAGAACAATGTAAGTAATGTACACGTTGACCTAGAGCTTAAGCACATCATTGTAACAGTGTTGACAGGGACATTGTATAAATGGGCACATAGCCTCATTTAGTCGCAGTAACGTACTGGTAAAATAGTAATACTAGTAGCTCAATTATTCAACAATATTTTTGTGCATTTTAATAACGTGATGATTAACAGGTATTTATATTTCAACCTAAAATTTCGATTTTTTCATAGCCGCCTGTCATACATAATTATGGATCTTTATTTCTTTGAGGCAGCGATAATTATCTCCGTTATCGCTGCCAAAAGTGTCTTAGGGGCGTATTACTGACGGCGATTTTACATCGTCGATTTGCTGATAAGTATGCATAAATATGCAAGCCTAGCGGCGGAACTGAGATACGATTATCGATGCAACGGCGACTACGTCAAGACTGGGTAGAGCGCTACGAGATGCTGGTAGATCGGTTCCCTCAAACAACTGCTCTACAGTCATCCCGCATAAAGCGGTATCAACTGGAGCGAACATCAAATGGCACACAAGACCTTTGTGTCATCAAAGACAAGTAAGAAGGGACAGTGGTTATTTACTGGAACCGATCTAGCGCTCTGTACCGGGGACTCGTGTATGCAGTTTTTCCGAATGGAAGTATTTCCCACGCTCTATGGGAACCCTCGTGACACACTAAATTGAACATCCTTGCATCTGTTGCGTTGGCACGAGCTGAACTGGGTCGCACAGGCAATATGCACCAGGAATCACTGCAGTACTTTAAAGCAAACCTTCATTACACACTTATTCAGAACCAAGTAATCATTTAAGAAAAACATCAGTCCACAGATTGACAAAACAAACCTATTCCACTAATTCAACAATAGTGAAGAAACATAATTCGTCCAATAAAGATTTCACATTTGACCCAACCCGTCTGTTGCCGACCTCGACGTAACTTTCCCGCTAGATACCCCTGTCAAACCTGTTGCTAGGGGGCCACCCCGCTAGAAACTGCAATTAAGCTCGAAGGTGCATGAGCGAGCAAGGTTGGCAGAGTCTGGCGGCCCGAATACAGCCATCTTATTCTCTATTTGGCGAATAAACTACCTAGTCAAAAAGTCTAAAGACCCAATGCGGAAGCTGCGAAGCAGAGATCGTCTGCATTCATGCATGTCAAAAAAAGAACGATTCCACACGGCAATGCTGGTTGTTAGTTCGCCTGAGGAAATAAATCGAAACAAAAAAAATTGTCTACCGACAAGCTAGACGTACCGCAACATACCAAATCTTGAGACTATATATATACTCGCACTCGTTTAATAAAAGTTTCTGTTCTGCTGCAACGAAAAGAGATCGAGAGGAGCTGAAGCTGCTTCTTACAAGATCATGAGCGAAATGTAATAAGATGCATACAAGTAAAAAGGGACGAAGAAGGATTGCTGACCGCACCATCAACAGCAAAGCAGGAATGGAGAATGGTTGATATTCAGTCAAAATCAGACCAAGTGTTTCTCTTAACTCATTATATCCCAATGATCTCGTATGGAATCACTCAATAAAACTATTTTTGATTAACTGTACACAGTTAAACATGGCGCACATGCCGTATTTTTTGAGATATTTTGCTACTTATATGCAGTTTTTAGGTATATTATAGTTCTTGAGTTATAAAGTCGATAAAAATGATTGTTAAAAATATCAAAAATATCAATTTGAAGGCCAATTAAATGAAAAGATAAGTTTTGTAATACATATCGATATGACGTAAAAAATTATGACATATTATGAAAACATCCATTTTTAACACATGAAGCCCGAAATAGACCAACATGCATAACGCAAACAGAGAAGCTTGAAAACTTCACTCATCTTACATGAGATCATCTCATATCACCTTTATTTTTATTGCGAAGGAATTTTTACTATTGCAATGAGTTTCTTTGACGAAATTATCACACAACTGAAAATAGTCTAAACCAAAACAATAGAATTTTGGAATATAATGGGTTAAATGATAAACAATTCATATACTTGTTTTACATAAAAACCAAAAATAATGTACGGTAGTGAATTCTTTCAGTAGGAATATAATGGATAATGAACAACTTTCACACTAATCAACCTATTGGTTCTCGAGTTAAACGGCATTCGCGACGTTCACGCTATGTTATCCCCCACATCAGTATGAACAACAAACCCGTTTCTCCCAAGCAGCTGAGCGACAACAAGTAGCGTTAGAAATGCGAATGAAATCATGCTGATGAGGTATGCATAAGTGAATGTAAAGCCTAGAGCGAGGGAATCTGGATGAAGTTTATCAATTATAATGACATCATACTAGCAGCGAACATAAAGCAATCAAAATCAGCTTCAATAAAAATAAAATAAAATTAATTGAACTCTTGATTCTTAGCGTAATGCTAATCAGAATCGTAAAACTTAAAATTTTCATGAAAATATTCGTCATTTAATCACAGTCTTTAGCTCTAGTTTAAAAGCGATAACTGCTGTCAAACTCAAACTGTGAATAAAAAAGCACTACATTTGCGTGAAATTCGAGCAAGTCGGTTGACACGGCCATCTAGAACCGGCCAAAAACGAGCATTTTAACTAGGCGCACACGGAGTAAAAAGAACCGAATCCGAGTCTGGTTTCAGGTACGCCAGCGTCTCTCAAGAACTAGAAAAAAATTAGGACAAAAAGGACACAAATTTCATAGAAAAACCGAAGAAGATAGTGCAAAACATATCAACTTTCAAGTAGAACTGTTATAAAACGTTGGTCCCACTCGCTACCTTTCATGATTGTGTAGGTATGTATGTACGTATATCATCTTCATTTGAATAACTTGAGAGTACGAACTATAGGTACTGACAAATTTGATGACATGACTTTTGACCGAACTTTTGCTAGTGCTACACGCTATTCATATAACTATGGTAATTACGGTCGCTTTAGAGAAAGTCACGGTCGAAAACCTATGGTCAAAACCCAGAAAGTTTATGTGCGTAGTCATCATCGGACAACATATTTATAAGCTTAACTGTCACAAATTTCGACGTCGATATGTTCCCATTGTTCTAGCTTGTTATCTCAACTGTCAAGTTCGTTGGTATAAAATTCTATAATTTAAAAAAACTATCCTCACTTTATGAAAGAAACACTTGCAGCTAATTACGGAATATTCTCGTCTTGATCTACTGTTAATGAAGAAAGTTTACACTGGTGTAACGCAATTAAGTTGGTGAATCAGGAGAGAGATTTTTCGGCGACTTTAACGCTTCGGAAGTATTTATCCTTGCTTTAAGACGTACTAAGTAATAATGATTCCCCTGTCAGTTAAATATTTCCCAGATTTCTGCGCACGTTTTTCATGCGACCAACTTTTTTTCGCCCCGTGTGTCCATTCTGCCCGCTGGGGCTAAGCGATCTTTGATTTTAGATGGCAGTTCTCTCAATAGAATAACACACCTGCTAGATATTCACGTGCACTTATACCCTCAAATACGTAGGATGCAATAGCACGTTTTCTCTAAAAACATTCCCACATCCATCGCGAATCATAGGGAGTCTAAGATAACAACATCTGGACAAACGAGTTCTGAAAAGTCTGCAAATATATTAACACTTTAATAACGCAATTCGATCCACCTTTCGTTTTTCAACGTTAATACTGCAAAAATAATCTCAAGACAGAGAGATGCAAGCAGGCACACAATAAACAGTCGAGCGCCTCAGAACATCACAGAGCCTCGGGTCCGGAGCGTGTGCTCGAAGGAAGGTAGGACTTCTACAGCATATTCCCATCGCCCGGCAAGGCGTTGTGACTTTTGGCTGCAATAATAAAACCATCGTACTGTATAATTTACGGATGCGCAGGTGATACGTACGAAATTTGCGTTGTTTCATTCCCTTGAAAACGCACGCTGTTTGAGCGTGCGAAAGCTTGGGTCAATAAATAAAGAAAAAAACAGTTGATGTTTTTCAACTATCCTTTCAATTTCTGCTTTGTATGGCAAACTGCAATCGAAAACAAAGTAGGATGGAAAAACGTGCATGTTTTCGGGACATGGCTCGATTTCGGCTTTGCACAGCCGTCAAGTTCGTTGGGCCTAGTCAGAGACGTACACTACGCTATAAGGCAAATTCAACGAATGCACTGTACAAAATTTTAAGACTGATAAAACTTCAGTAAATCGCCGACCTTAGCGTTTTCAACATGATTGCACCGTAAAGTTTGCTGAACAATTACCCCGAAGAACAACGCTCAAGTTAAAATGATAACTTCGACTCAACTTGACAGTTTTCTAATAATTCTACGGGGGGCAAATTTTACTCCGCGGTATTACGTTAACATTTATAAAATCGAATTTCAAGTAAAAAACGGACATTTTCCTGCTAGTGTCTTAGATGCGTAAATTAGCATTTTTTCCACCGTAGCAAAATCGATGCTGAAGAATGTCCGTTTGCGCGGCCTTATTAGTAATCAATAATTAGACGCGCTGGGTCGTAAATTGGTCATTCGGCATAACTTGACCTGAAGATGGTCGTGCAATGCACACCCATCTAGGAGGGGTCACGGGAGAGCCCTCACAGTTATTTATGGCTTAGCGTAGCCAGGATACCGAGTTCGCTATGAAGTACATGAATGCGCCTTTACCTCCACAAGTGGGTGGATGCATGATGTCAGATCCGGACTGTGGGGTCAGTAAAGGTTGTTTCATGCACGGAAGAACAGCGTTTCTTTTATAAATCACACGAAGGCTATAAACGCTAAGTCGAAAAAATGCCCAAATTACTGAACTTTCTTAATCGTAGGAACGTGTCAGGATTGTAAATGAAAATGCGTCAAAATGCTACGCTTAAAACTTGACCATCTCTAGAGATTTTGAAATTCAATAAATAATGCGAGAAATATAAATGAGCAAGATTTCATGCGATTCAAGACTATAAAGAATTAAGTAGCAAATAGCTCAAGAAAATTTACAACATACTTTAATACCAGGTCATACTAAATATTGAACTGAACCCTTATTCTTCCAAATAAAACGATATCTACTTTCTATTTAATCAGCACAGCAAATATTTCAGCATTAATAGAAGGAAACCCAAAAATTTCCGTATTTTTCAGCCAAACAAACATTGCATATGATGAGTACCAAATATGCTTACGAAAGCACTTGTGTCAAAATAACGAATTCGTGGTACCAATACAGGTACATGACCTGATCTGGCACGCTACTTTCGCACTTACTGGAGTATTGGACATATTTACTCTTGCTAAAATACAGTTTGAGTTAACTTGAAGACTTGTGAGCTCGTTTTGGCCACATTCGCTAGCCCCGCGCAACCATGGAGCAGTCAGCTGACACTGGCAGTAGCTAGAAAGCATCATTGAGAAACATCAATATCAATCATCACTTCAGTTTATTCACCATTCACAACGAATTCGGACTTTGAGCAGCAGATATACAACGAATCGGTGACCTCACACAGAAATACATAGAAGCCAAAACCTGACGAGATTAGGAACAGTTTGGCTCGTGCAGCAGTTCTTCATCGGTTAATCTAATCAGATATAATCGTTGTGAACGATAATTACACAAGAAAAATTGCAGAAATAATTTGTTTCCAAATATTTTATGAAACGAGATAAATAAATCGAAAGAAGGCAGGTCGAAACATTCGATTCCAATAATATTTTTCAAGTAAAAATGGGATTTTAAACAGAATCGATAGGCATCATCTGTAGAAAGACCGGATATGAATGCATGCAAGATATAATATCGAAATACAAAGAATCATACGACACCGAAAAATATGACTTAGGGATCTAATCTAACATTTTACGAGGGCTGAACCAGTGTTGTTGAAGAGAACGTTGTGTGTCTGAGAACTAATGTACTCTCTATAGTCTACACTAATGAATAGATAGAGTTCGATGGTATGAGTTTGAAGTCATTGCTTACTATGCAAGGACTCGAACACGCATCTTAAGTACCATGCACGAAGAACAATCTTCCAGCGAGATGGGAAAGTCTCTCTGTATCCAACAACGCAACTAGCACTCTTGCAAGTGTCTGAGCTACGTACATTCTTCGGTGCCAAGCAACTCGGCTACGCATAATTCTGAACACTCGAGTGCTCGGCCACGGACACTTTATTACGCACCTCTCGAGCGTGAGAGCTCTGCAGCCAATACACCGTTCGTTTCCAAGAATATTGAGCGATCTTATCCAGACATAGCGCAAGTACAACCTAAAAAATTAACCAAGACTATGAAAAAATGTAAATCAAGCTCTTAGTAAAGGTCGAAGCGAAGGTCTCATTGCTAGACTCCCACGGTTAAGAAAATGGCTACTCTTTTTTTTGCAGAGGCTTTTTACAGGTGACTGAGTTTTTTTTTCCAAGTGTATATTATAATACAATGAACGGACACTAACTCACGGCACGACTTAACCATGTTTGTCTTTCAGTCGGTCCACTGAGGTCGTCTCAGTAGGGTACGTCAGGTCAAGACAAAGACAACCTTAATGCAGCCACATCACTTATTAAACGCTCGTCTTCCTTTAACCAAACATAGCAGTCCCTAGACAAAAGAAAAATCGGCAAAAACTCAGGAGAAAAAGACGAAGGCCAGCACGCTCAACTTTTCATAAATCCCGCAGCGACGGAGAAACTTATAATTTCACAGACAATGATTAGGGGAGAGAGGGAGAGGGAAGTTAGAGGGGGTGGACGAGGGGAGAATGAAGACAGGAGTTACGGTCAAGAATGTTATCACGAGGAGTTGCTATCAAGGAGAATACATATAAATGTGCACAACTGAATAATGACGCGAACAATGCATATGCACGTTCAAACAGAAAATGTGTAGCCAGAGTAAAAAAAAACATGTAAACGAACAGCTTAAATTAGAGACTAGAGGTCACAGATAAGCATAACATGCAGGAATTCATAAGCTTAAAATGATAACCAATACAAGAAGTAGATACATGAAATTCATCTGTGACCTTTAAACGAGGTCCATCTCGCATTAGAATTTTCGCGTCGATCATAGAAAAGATAAATGAGTACAAGAGCACAGGTTTAACCATTGAAAAGTATATACATAACTAGACAAGGTTAAAATGCTCGAGAAGATGTTCACTTAAATAGGTTTTAAAAGACCTCCAGATTCGCTCCAAAAGCTTCTCAAAATTGTAGGGAACACGTGAAGTGCGTAAAAACCAAGAATTCAATTACAGCATTCGACTATTGCATCCAGTTACTTCACGAGAATGAGAAGAGAAAGAAAAAGAAAATTTGTTCAGTGATGCAGTGAAGTTTGAACAAATGTTACTGACTCGTGGCAGGAAACGACAGACGCGCCTCCAAATAATTCAAGAATAATTTGATTAACCCAGGAGAAACTTTTTAACCCTTTAACGACCAAATTATTTCGACACTAAGGCTGCATTTACCCTCATACGAGGAACTTTTGTAACCTGATGTATATCTGCAATAAGACTGCTTAGCGTTATACAAAAAACTTCTTAGCTTAAAACTGATCTACCAGATATGGCCCAATGGGCAGTTAAGGGTTTAGATATTCAAATTTCGTTATTATAAGCAAGTAACATCGTCCTAAAAAAATTATAAAAATAATGTATCAACAGCAATAGCAAGAGACTAGGAGGTAGAATACTAAACCAGAAGAAGTCATAAATTAAACCGAAGATTACGCTCGTTCTTACTAACCAATCTGCCTTCCATTTCCTCAACTCAAACTAGTGACAAGTCATCCTATTATCCTCCTCTAAACAAAAATTCCGTTTAGGTTAAATTTCAAATAAAACAGGGCAGCGCACCTGAATCATTAAAATATTTGTTTTTGTTTTCAACAGGAATAAAATTAATAGCGGAATTCTCTTCATAAAGCGCCGATATTTACCTCTATACAGATTCCAAGGCCATATTAAACATATATTCACTGAGTTTTCAGAATACAGTGTTTACAAATGTATACTTGAGAGGCGAGATACTGTACTGAGGATCATTGGGCAAATCGCTGTTCAAGACACAGACTACTCGTGTTACTAGAGGGAAAAACAGTAAAGGTAGATCACGTCGACCTAAGATTTCAACTAAATTCAAAATAGGTTACCCAGCAAATTATGATATATCTGATAGAAGGTGCTCAACAGGGCTGGTAGTACTAGCCCCGAAACATGACGATGATCGAGACTTAAGGGAAAAGAACCTAAGTCGCTCTCGAAAATAATCTCAATTACCCTAACCAATAATCCCTGTATTTTTATACGGCAAAAATGTGTACCTCGTGCACAGCTTTTTCCATCGTCTAACTTCTTAAGCTGAATCGTACCAAAGACTGAGCTGGACACAGCACTGGACGAACTGTGCGACATATTTAAATTATTTCGTCTAAAGAAGTTTAACTTCTGAGCTGCGTGCGGTAGGGTAAAAAAAGAGGGTAGTCTAGTAGGTTACTGCGTAAGGGGAGTTAGAGGCACAAAATCGCAGTAAGAACGGTAACATGATACAAATTGGATGAGGAAACATCTCCGGTCATGCACATTCGAAGCAAATTACCCTGTCTAGATTCAGAAATCTTTTCACATTTTTTTCAGGAACAATTGTAGACCCCAACAAAGACTAATACAAAATTATAACGAAGGCACGCTGAAGGATACTTGTGTTAGATTTGTGAGGTAGTGACCAATCGCAAAACTCCCGAGTTTGGGAGGCCCCACAGTACCTCAGTCCCCCTCTCCACCCTACACCACAGCGCGAACAGCTCTGCACGTCGTCAGTACTTTACACGCCCTCCATACGGACCCCAGAATTCGCACCTTAAACCAAACTTTCTACCATCAAATAACAAAAGTTTAGCCTGCTCAATCGAAATGAAATTACCCTTCAGATGTAACCATTGTGTAACTACCGTTAACCCTCAGAAATTAATATGGCGCTAATGCCACGTGTACCTTTGAATGACCAACTAGCTACAGCCTTGTGTACGTGCAATAATGTTGCATTTAACATTTGATAAAAATTTGCAGATCCTCTTAAAACAGGACCACACGGCCCTCCTGGGCGATAAAGGATCAAAATGCAAAATGTACGCGCGCACAAAACTTCCGTTCCACGGAAACGATGAATATACGAGCCCAATTTGACCAAAATCAAACAACGATACGTCCTCATTTTACAAGTAAAAAATGGCCTCTGTGATGCATTTTGACTTGATCAGATGTGGGCAGCTCGAAAGCACACCAATTTCGCTACAGGCAGGCAAACAAGGGCAGACGTTACCGGCCTGGCAGCCAGAGGGGTTGATGACCATGGCTCATCACGGGAAAGATCAAGTCTCAGGGACAAGCAGGCCGAGAGTCCACTTATGAGCGCTGTTTTAGTTCAAACTTCAACTAAAAACAAAAAACCAAGTTGAATATTGAATGAATTTCACAGCAGAGTCTGTTTTCAAGTCCACATGACGAATAACAAAACAAAAAACAAATGCCCACAATAATTCATATTTTTAGTGCTGCACCGTACTGCAAGACCGCATCGTCGGATTACGCTGTGTTTCAACACAATCTTTACTTTGTGCACGAAAATATCACAGCCTGGAGTCGGGGCTTAGCACCATTCAAAAAGCGTCCAGTTCTTACAATGAACTCGTCTTCCATTTAAGTGTCTGGAAGTGAGGCGGAGGGGGGAGGGAGTTGGGATAGGGGGGGCAAACAAACAGGGT
>VOMN01052212.1:0-48050 GCA_014899125.1 Orchestia grillus | reverse complement strand
TCAAAATCATTATTAGAGAACTAAAATCCTCAACTCCCAAGTAGACCTACAAAAGCGTCTCGAAACGAACGCCGTTCACTCACCAGTCACTCCAAATAGGATGTCTTCCCAGTAACGCTACACACCTGAAGTATGCCTTCGAGGTTCAGCACTGATAGCGTACTTCTAGACATGATGTCGTACATCCTACTTGTTCCCGAAATTTGCCTCTTTAATACAAGCTGACCCAATCGCACGCAGCGCATCGTCTTAATGCAGAACGCGAGTTGCAATGAGTTCAACTCACACGCAGTAACTCGACACAATGAGCATGAAATCAACTACAGCCGTGAGCAGTGAGCGGATAGGAGTGAGCGTGTGTACAGTAGTAGAAGCAGCAGCAGTACGGACAGGTCGTCTTTAACCACCCCGCCCTTGGTCGACACCGGCAGCAACAGCATCAATGTAAAGTTTCAAGAAAATTTGCGGCTATACGCGGCACGAAAACGCCATCAGTACCAGCAGGATAAACACCCGGACACACACATCGTCTCCAAGAGCGTTTCGTTGCCATAAACATACAAGGTTGGCGGTGTGAAAACTTTACCAAGTTTGGAACATAAAACATCTTTTCCCAGCGAGCAACTTCGAGTCATAGACATTTCACATTGAAAATTTTCTGTCGGTACGATGTAAGATACCAGAAATTGAGAAGTTAGAAAAAATTAATCGCGAGACGTTTATACCAAACCTTGTAGGCGTTTCCCCATAGTATGTAAACGGAACTAACCAACACGCACACACAATGTCATTGGAAAAACTTCTTCAGTTGGACTAGGAATGCAATACAAATTCAAGAATAAAACGAATTCAATGCTATTAGAAAGCACAACATATCCAAGACAACCCCCTCCAAGATTATTTTATCATATTAGATAACCCCCCCAAAGAAATATTCTGTAAGCAATATAACAATCACATACTTGGGAGTTAATCAGAAGGTGTAATTATCTAGTTCTACTGCGCATAAAGATGACGTTCGGTCGTTATTCTAG
Organism: Orchestia grillus; assembly: GCA_014899125.1. NCBI lineage: Eukaryota > Metazoa > Arthropoda > Malacostraca > Amphipoda > Talitridae > Orchestia > Orchestia grillus. The sequence continues at coordinate 47,016 of VOMN01052212.1, read as the reverse complement.
TAGTTAAATTACTTATGAAATAAAAAAATAAACACTCAACAAAAAATATGTGAATACTAGTCCAGAATAATTATTTGGCTTTCTTTTTACACGCAGAAAGAGTGAAATTATTTACATATATTTCTCAAGCTCCCTATATATGAATACGTACTAGCACTTGTACAGCGTTGAACTTTACCTTCACTTTAAATTTACACTTCTCGATAGTCGACGAAAGCAAATTAAGAAGAAGTTCTGGTCAGCATGCAGTAGACATGTGTATTCAATTAAAATGAACGTGTTCAACATCAAAAGAGCTTGATGATACCCGACAGATGTAATGAGTTTCAACTCCATCATTTTGGCTTGTCGAATACAAAAGTCAAACATTTAACTTCCCCAAATTCCTCAAGCGCAAGAAATCACGGAATGATGAAGTTTGTCACAAGGCCAACCAAAGAGACGAGTCAGTCAGTTCCAGCTGCTGGGGGCCTGGAACTGATCAGTCCAGCGCTGTTACCGCTACACGGACACATTCCCTGCACACCTGAACACTTCCTTCCGGACATGATGTGTAAGCACCTCTGACACTCCTTAGAATTATCACCAACACCATGTGTTCTACGCGACCCAAGCACACCTGTTCAACCAAAGTGAGTAAATGAGACCGACACTATTCTCGGTGCTACTCGCATTCGCACAGAGCAAAACTTGTACTCCATATATTTAGAAGAAAGATATTCTGGTTTTTCTCAATCACTTGTAAGGAAATAATCATACTTTTTTGATTAGTCACAAGAAATGAGCTAGTTGTAATCTCATACTCAACAAGACTAATGAAACACCATAGAGAAATTTCCTGTTAAGCTTTCAATCTAGTTCAACTTTACTACATTAAATACATCTGCACATTTACTTTTGGTAGGTATAATATATTCCAAATAAATACAACCCACAATAGCTCAAGATCACCAATGCAACGAACATTTCAGAGACCCTCTCATGAAAATGAAGTCAATTGTCATATTGACATTTCAGAGCTAATAGCGATGCCAGTACGATAAACTCAGGACGTTCTACGGTCCGAACAGTTAACGGTTAAGGAATAAACTTGAAGGCTCACGGACAGAGATCGAAGTGCGCATTTCCTGGGCACCTGCCAGGAGTCCGTCCGCTTCATTTACGCATGGTCACCAGGAAGTCACCGTGAGCTCGCTTCAACGGTCACGGTTAATAATAGCTACAATTAATTACTTCACGACACGAGGGACACACTGAGCAAAGTACAGGAAGCAGATATAAGTACATTGTAAGCAGTTCGGAAATGAATTCAAAACAATGGAAGTTCAGCGAGCTTCTATGTGATTCTAACGATGATCGGAACCAACGCAACAGTTCAAAAACAACACATTCATGTGCTACTCTTCCATCTAAAGACTTAAGACGCAAACAAGATATTCAGCGTGAGTTCCCTTCAAAAGTAAATCGGTACTGAGATCACGCCAAGCTTCCGATTCGTACTAGGGAAGAAAGCACACAATTCCAAAGGGAATAACACTTTAGCCAAAGGTCTCCTGCATCATAATACCAGGAAGCAAGCGACGCCCCCAGCTGCTGCACAAACGTCGTGGCATTCATCATGCATCCCACAACCAAAAAAGGTACAACATGGATCGTCAGTTACTCATATGATTCTCTTTGCAAAATTTTAGCCCACGCGCAATAAATGCGCACAAGTCATGACAAACACCAAAAAACAATAAATCCTTTACAGGTGGGCAATTAGATTTTACGACGTTAAAGCAGCTTTCTTCAACTATTGAATTATTTCCTGAGAGCTGCAGTTCAAATTTGGGAAAAGTAAAGAACTTGGACGAGAAGAGCTAATACGTACTAGACTATATTATTGCTTAATTGATTTGATGAAATTAACTTTTTTCCAAAGACAAAATTGACAGTACTAGTGACTTGGAAACCGATTACGACATGCAAGGTTTTGCAATTATTGAGGCACTTTGATATGATTCCGAATTTATATTTTAAAACGATAAGTAAAATATTAACGACGAATATAAACATACTTAGACCCCTCCGTCAAAATCCTAAATACCGGGTAAAAATTTCAACGAGTCGAAGAAAAGATGCGAGCTATTTATGATTGCTGGACAAAACTGGAAGCTGATTTAGATGTAGGGAGACCTCCATTGGAGGAGTTACGGTGACCTTACCGGAGTTTAGAAACGCGCTCACGTGACCTCACACTGGTGACGATAACGAATTGTTTGAGTTTCAATTGGTTCCACTAGTTATGGAGAACCACAGCACAATCAACTATTTGAGTCTATGTAAAAATAACTTCCACTACAATGAAAAGATGCCGAAAAATCTAAAGTAAATACGCGCAAGCTGTCAGCTAGCTCCACTGAGCCTCTATAAAAGGAATATTCAAACTAACAAATACCAGCGACTCTTCGCATGTAAAACGAAATACTGCGATAAAGCATACCTCGTTTGACTCCATATTTAAATCAAGAAAAGTATTCAATACAAGATCTAAAATAAAAGGAAAAATGAAAAAAAAACTGTTCCCTAAGCATAAGAGTGAACATATTTCACGCTACCAACGAAATAACTTCTGAAACACGAAGCTATTGATTAAAAATTCAAAATAAATCCCTCGACTTTACATAATATAAAATGAAGCAAAAACAGGCTGACTGTCAGTTGAAAGGAGTTTCATTAGAAAAAAATACACGGAACCATTTCCTAGATAATTGTTTGCTTGAGCAAAATCAGAAATCGTAATTCAGCCAGGAAAGTCCTTTACCTCACACGACAAACTTCCCTCGTTCTAAAGCGAGCTCACTTGCCTCTTGGAAAACTGCGTATCCGTACCCACTTCCTACATCCAAGAAACCTTGAGACTCCAATTGTCCTCGAAATCACCGCAATTAAGTAACTTTTTGGAAAATTTACCTTCTTCTTTGATTTGTATCGATGAATTTCTATCTAAAATGACGCTTTTCTGAAGTCATTTCCAAAAGAGCGAGATTTTAAGGCAAAAAGTACATAACAGGTGGCTGCCTGTGACCGCCACTTCCATTTGTTGAGACAGCGGCGGCTATGTGCCCACCNCTCACCACCATGACCTCACAGCCAGAGCAACGGCCTTGTGCACCAAAACACGGCCACAACAAATCAAAGCGCCTACCATCTCTCTCTTTCTTCCACTCTCCCTCCCTGACGACAAATTTCTATTAATCGCAATCTAATCAATACCTTACAAAGATAAATCTTAAAAATCAGTGAGAATTTGCATACTGTGAGTGAATAAGTAGATGATTTCCGGATAAGTGTAGAAAATCCCACAAAACTTGAACCCGCTGAAAAAATAGTCAAGTGACGAAATTAATCGAAAGAATACAAAAAAATGAATTAAAGTAGAGACATTGCCACACTCAGTCGTTAGATCAAACTTCATTAAGAGAAAACCTTCACGCGAACACACGTCAATGCCAACATAACAAGAGGTATGACTGATTTCGATCTACGGGACATCAGATCGGTCACGGTGAGAGTAATTTCGTCAACCACCGAACGAAGTGAGTTACAAGGGCACTGAGTCGATGAGTTCTCTTCACAATAGGATTTGTGGCGTACAGGAAACCAGACATTCGATGAGCTTCGGCTGCAAGATCACACGGGGGAGAGCGTTCGTGATCACGCTATGTGCTTTGGAGTCCTTACGCGAAATGAAGCGACACGCGTATTCGACCGTGTTCGAGGTCAACCTACAGTTCATCACGCAGTGGTCCTCCCAGCGAAAGGTTTCGTACTAATATGTACTCTCATTACATGATGCACATGTGCACAATTAAGTTCTGCAAAGCAGGTGTTTTTTCTATAGTTTATAATATAACATTTTACTTCAGTATCGGTGCCGACTTTACAGGCTTATTCTTATGTACGTTTCATTTATTGCACTTGAAGCCAAGTTACAAACGCTGGAACCGAGAAATGAGAATTTGCATACCCCTTAAATGACGAACAGAAGCTTGACGAGCTAAATTCTGAACACAAGGCAACAGCGTACACGGACAAGAAATCAACTCTGCATACCTACGCTCATGTGCGACGACAGGGAATGTATTAGGAGGTACGCAGACACGATGGTAGAAGGGCAAATGGCAGGGGAGAGAAGCGAACGAAGAAATACTTTCACTCTTCAAGAGAAGAGAAGAAGGTGAGTGTGTGACCCCAAGACCAGCTGAGCCCAGAAAGAATGCCCCCTCCCCCCCATCTTCCCCTTCATCAAAAACCATCCACGACGACCGAGCATAACTCTACATCTTCCTTGCGTAAGCTGGCACATCTCGCCAAAATCGAGGTCCTCGCAAATGGCATGTGCATCTGCCGTTTGCACCTACTTAAAGGATGAATTTTCGCCACTATTCAACCACTTACGGATGATTAGAATATTAAACAGAGAGAGGTTCATAAGCGTTAATGTAAAACATAAAAAGGTTGATAACCACAGAGCTATAGAGTTGATTAGAGAGATATTACAAGCTAGTTAAGCAGAACCAAGACGAAAAAAAATATATGAAGAAACGAATTAAAGAAAATCGAATTACTCGAATAATTTGCAATCGTATGAATAATGAGCCTAGCATTATAAAACGCAGGCATCACGACTATGAAAATTAATTTGCTAGTTGGCAAGCCCGGCCAAAAATAGTGGGACAAATGATGTTAAATTCTCGCGATGTCCTCTTGTTGACGGTAACTCTGACATGAAATGTTATTTTAAGTGTCACTGATACGGACTGCCTTATCTAACAGCCTCGCTACTAGTTTAGGAATACGGAACTAGGAATTTTTTCCTATCTAAATCCTTACGAGCGTGACAGAGAGACGGACCAACCGACCAAGTAAATATTAGTATAATAGAATTGGCATACCTACGATAGAATTTCTGTAAATCTTAGCACAAACACAGAAGATAGGGCTAGATCAATTAGGTGGTGTTAAATTTTTCCGCTTTGAAATCTGAATGGAATCACGAACTCCATTCAACCGATTTTAGTTTTTATTTACGCTGAAAAATTAGTGACACAGACGTAACTTTTTCAAGAAGAAATACACACGAAAGATGAAATACATTAATAACGAATTTAGACTCGACAAGTTAACACAATATCATAAGTACGAGTAGAGTTCTCGATAATACTAAGCATGTGTACACTTTTGTTTTCGAAAATTATGCTCCACTGTCACCGTGAAATTGCATAGTATCAATAAGCACCAACAAAAAAAAAGATCCAATTATATACCTTGTCCGTCCACCAGCAAAAAAATACCTCAAGATAACGATAGCCTTACGTATCTACGTTCACTTTCAGGGCGAACGGCAAATATGTGAAAAAAGTCAGCCTTGTCTAAGGCTTTGAGGGAACAATCGGAGGGCGATTCTGAGCGTCCATTTCATGGGACGCTTAATGAGCTTATAAATAATGAAATGGAGCCGTCTAATTACGGCGAAGTGGCATCAACATTTCAAGGTCCTTAAGAGAGTCAGCAAGCGAGCGTCATTACCAGATGCTCAGAATAGCAGAGCGGGTCTTGAACTGTTGGGGTCCGGCAGGCCTGCTTGAACTTAGCAAGGTCTGGCCGTGCTGACGGGCATACTGATCAGATATCGAGTCGAGCAAGTGCTTCTTGGGCAACTAGTCGTATTAGCGGAGGCAGCGAAGGACAGCTAATTATCACAAACCAAAATAAAATTGGGCTGTGAATACAAGACTTCTATTGAACTCAGACTACTAAGTAACAGAATAGCCGGCCGCTAATACAGAAACATACCTGGCACTTGTTCTGATTGTTCAAATGCGATGGAATAAACTAAGAAATCAAAGATATGTTTGACTTACAGGAACGTGCCTACTCGATTTCTCATCCCCCTTCCATTTGAATAGAAGATACGCAAATTAAAATGAATTTAGTCATAAAATGAGGTGTCACTCAAGTACGGAAGAATTTCATATTAAATTATGTCAATTAGAAAATTTGACAAAATAATTGAACGGAACGTGTATCCTAAGTTGAATTCTCGGCAGGCAGGTTCTTACGCGCTAAGTTAACAAGAGCTTCCCAGGCGATTTGAATTTATCACACGTACGTCTCATATACACATAAAAATACATTTACATCAAAATTGCATTACCACCCAACAGTCTACGTTCAACTACGGGTTTAAAAGAACCTTTGGAGAATTTCATGAATCTGATCTAGTGGTTTCAAGCTAAACTCAGTAATAGCACCTCACGACACACATGAATTTCAAATTAATTTCTCCCTCACGTTGGTTTGCATAAGCAAGTAGCCAATCGGCCAAGAAGCTCATTGTGAAGGTACAAAAAAGACCGCCCCCTAATTTTCAAAATTTTCAGAAACACGTTTTCAAGCAAATGAAACGTCTCTCGTGATATCGGTTATGTTCGTGGGATCGGCAAAAACAAGATGCAACAGATAAACTACCACTTCCGAACTATACCAGTAACGTCATTAGCCACATTCAAAATTTCCGTAGTGAAATTGTAAAGCATCGCAATCATAGGTTCTATCGCTTTCTAAAATGAACTAACTATAAAATAAATCGGAATTCGGAGTTACTCGAAGCTTATAGAAAAACATCTTACGTCGATGTGATCTCTCGGTCTTCCAACAGCTAGAAAAAAGGCGAACGGAAGGCTAGACAATCGCTCTCTTTACATCCATGAACACGGCAAATGAAGGAAGGGTGCAAGAGCATCACAAAACGCCTCATAATTGAAATGCAAACGAGATCATACAATAATAGGATGACTCTGATAGGAAATTGATATTGCACAGCTGAAGGTAGCCGCTAAGTGAAAAGAAGAACCACACAGTAGGAGAAGCAACAGCAGCGCTGGGCGAGCCCCTTGCCGAGCGCAGCAATATCGCAGTAATGTAAGCGCGAGCAGGCCTTAGACAAGGGAGATTTTGTAACTTTGGAAAGGAAATAAGGGGTGCTACACCAGTTTAATTTGTTGTCTCAAAACAAATTGAATTCCAGCCCAACTTTCTTGCTGTAATGAAATTACTTAAAACGTGAAGCCATGTACAAAAAAGTACCTCCATTGTTAGAGCAAGGCAATCAATACTACTTAGAGCGTTAAGAGAGTACAACGCAGTTCAGTTGTACACCGAACAAACGTACTGTATGCACTATCAACGACCCGTGCAAGCATCATCCCATACACAACTAAGGAATACGATACTGGGGCACGAATCGCTTAACTAAGAAGTGTTCACAATATTCCCTTCAATTAAACCACTCGCAGAAACGAGCAAGGCTCAGTATTACGGCGCTTAGCAATGTTAATTCCTACCTAGTTTTAAGCAGCCATAAAACGTCTCACTCTTGAAGCTGAGTGCAAACGCTTTTGTTAAATTCATTTGGTGGCAGGCGCTGACTGTTGCTGCGGAGCACAATTGCTGAGAAGCTCGAGTCGTCAAGAAGCAATTGGAGAGCACAAAATGAAGCGCTCGAAATTGCTCCTGCAAGACGCAACAAGCTACATACACTCGGCCAGGAAACATGTCTATTAAGACGAGGAAATTCGACTTCCTTTGCATCCAAATTACTCGTAACTTGCTACGAATCGAAAGTACAAAACGACAGTACCAGAACACCAAGTACAGAGCGCGGTCTTATTACGAGTGCGGATGTGTTAAAACTCGAAAGGCTCACATCAAATGATGAGAATTGAAAGCGTTTCTAAATTCTTCATCACATTACAGTACAGAATTGATGAAAACATAAACGCTAACCGTCGTTCGCCTCAAATGTATCAGCGATGTCAGTAATACACCACAATACAGAAAAGCTACTTTTTGCAAAAACAATTACGTTATACTTACTCAACAAAGCTCACAGTAAATTTCAACAACCTATATTGATAGAACATAATGACCCATACGTTTCAGAACGGTACAGCGGTAAGACGCGACGGCAACGAGGTTGTCGCTGGACTTGCATTCACGCCAGTACGTCGTCCCGTGCTTTGTGAGCCGTTATAAAAGAACCAGAACACAATGTGGTACACAGTTCCGAGTTTTTCATATGGCATTTTAGATGACGTAACCTTTCACGTATGCTACGCGCTTTTCCCGTCGTAAGTGAACCATATCAACATTTAAGCCACAAACTCTAAGTTACGATGGCATACAGGCTGCAAAAAAGAACTTCATATATTTAGACTACACAACTGAAAAATACAAATGCGTTGAAGTTTCCGATCGGGCATCACTTCAATAAGATTATAAGGCACGTCACGTGGCAGACTGAAAAAACGTATGTTAGGTTATGTTCCCTGAAATCTCCGATAGCAACGACCAGCCTAAAGGAGAACTTTTTATAGCATCCACATAATAGGAAATCTACGGAAGAATGAACAGTACATCAGAAAGCAGAAGCTGTACATTTACACCACGAAAAATGTTGAGCGTTCGCCTACTATGTTCCTTGAAGCTTTGAACACTTCAATGAAATGTCACTCGACTCCGGGACAATATTACCATGAGCTTCATGAAACTCAAAAGATAATTCTCTCTTTACAAGGTAATATGCAAAAATAGACCCCTAAGGGAAAATAACTACGGTAAAGCTTAATTGTACAAGGATATTCCCAATGGTTTCGAGTCGCGGCGGGGGATGGGGCGAATGGTGAAAGTGTTTTTTGACGGTTTTGTGATCATGCACCAGCAAACTCATTTAAATCATACGCATAGAAAATCCTACACCCTCCATGGTACGTGAAGTCAATAGGCGAAATTTTTTATTTAAAGAAAATACTCTCAAAAAATTACGCTTGACCCCCTTGACTTTCTTTCGATGAAGTCGTTTTACTATCCTAAGTGTGAGTTAGTAGCTCTATTCCCGCAACATTGTGCCAGTGTTCCATGACAATGGTCTCATTTAGTTCTTGCTCAGGTTCAGCATTTAGCGGTTAGCTTAGAAAGGCGTCATTTCAGTGTTGATATTTAACTTTCCTTGCGCATCCTACGAAGTTCTAGACAGTCATGCATATGTATGAAAAATGAAAGATAGTGTTTATAGACGAAATTAATTGCTGTAAATTATTTGTGCGCTTTTGCATCCTAGAACTGAAATTTAGCCATTGGATTTCTGAACATAAGGTCCAAGTCAGTAATACGAAAAAAAGGAAATCGAACGACACTACTTTTGACTGTCCCCGTGAAAAAATCCCTTCCAGAAGTTGAGTTTGAGATGACAACTAACTCGTGGAAATCAAAGCGTCCCACTTCTTGAAGTTGATGTACAATATATGCCATAGAATTCAGTGAACTGGATCAATGCTTTCTTCTAATAAACTAATAGGAAGATTTCTTCATGCATGCTCGAATTCAATATTCCTAGGAGACGATTTGCTACATCACTCACTCAAAAGGCTTATAAGCTTTTCTTAAAAGAGGATCACAACTCATATACTATGGCAATATCGTAATGCAGTACACAAACGGAAGGACATTCAATCATTATCACAAAGAAGTAATGATTATCTATCACTTTGCACTTCGATTAATATCGTATCGAAAATACTGTATGCAAATTATAATAAATTTGTGCGAATATTAACCGCAGCAAAAATTCATTGGAAATGTATAGAAATGTGTGTACATTTGAGAAAATCAAACAATGTGACAATCGACAAGAAGAGAAAATGGAACAGTTAGCCGAACGAAACTATCGTTTTCTAATATGCGTTGTTCATAGAAAAAGTGCAACAGTTAGCAGGGACTCTCACATTTACGTCAAAGCAGCTGTCCATGTACAGCGTAGCTGCCTCCATGATTAATCCGAGAGTAAAAAAAAAACGCGTCCGACAGCGCAACTCAAAAATATGCACGGGATACGCACAATACAAATTCAATGTTTTTGACAGTCACCAATCAATACATTTACATCGTCACGGCACGGTCGGTAGATAGTAACAGCAAGAACAAACGTTTTTTTCTTTTTCTATTCCCTAAAATTTTATAAAAAACTTCAAGTCGAAGAGTAATCTTTTTATTTAATCCTCTCTCCGTCAGTGCGGCTTTGCTTTATCGTGATATAAGAATGGTAGAATAAAATACTGAATAAGTGTTTAATTTAAAACAGTAGAAGATAAGATTTAGAAATTAAATCCACGCCAGCACAAAGAAGGAAAAAAACACAATCATTCAATAGGAGCACTAAATATAATTGTACAATTCTTTCATTTTAAATCTTCCGCACATGAAGAAAGCAAATTCTTTAGAGTAAAATTCGACCTCTTCCCGAAAGACAAGCTTTCATCTTACCTCTGCAAGCTTCGAAAACATTATTGGCCCAGGCAAAAACATCCGTTGTGAGCTGAATTTCATCAGAACACACCCGTTCATAAATCAATGAAGCAACACTATGGTGGGCAAAAGCCCCTAATGAGACATAGATGCGTAGTAAAATTAGAGCTCTCGAGCGACACAACACTCATCTTCGATATCTGTAAAGGTAAATACCGATTTGAGAAATTGCATATGAAGACAAATACTAAAATGGAACAACAAAAATCGATATAAGCTAAAGCGCTCAAATAGCACAGACGTGTCGGCATCATTTAAAGTGGGTTTGACCTGGTAGACCATGTAGAGTATCTAGTTCTTTAGAGTGTCTCGATCCACCTGGTCAAACCCACTTTAAATGATACCGGCACGTCTGAGCTACGCAGACGCAGTATTTTAGATTAGATCTACTTTTTTGTCTTATTCTAGTATTTTGTTTTCACTGGTGATTTCTTAAATTGTATTTATACCTTTACAGACACTAAAGATGAGTGCTATGTCTCTCCAAAGCCCTTATTTTAATATACATAATATAATGTACATCTATTTCTCATGAAATGTTTTTACCCACATTAGCGTTGCTATTTTCATGCCGTTTGCGCTTTCCTAAACAAAAACAAATAAAATCAATCTATTTTACAAGAGAAAAAAGAAGGAATTAAACTATACAATTGGAGAGCTAATAATTAATTTCACTAATTTATGCAATAGAAATGCGGTCTCCCAAAACAATGTTTGCCTTTACTGCAATCGAACTGCATAAAATGAGTTAGCTCATTCAAAGTCACACTAACTCAATTGTAGGTGAAAGTGACGAAGAAGATACAAAGGAATCGCGTACATCACGTTGTTGCTGACTGAATTGGAACTCCAATATTAGGTGGTCACAAATGAAGAAAGTTTACGAGTTCTTCTTCAGCTACGTTTTAGGTTACAAATAGAATGCAGGGAACAGATCTCATTAGTTCAGATTAGGAAATGCCATAAATTCGGGCAACTATTTCTAAAGGCTGAAATTGAATAAGAAGATTCCATCCAATAACTGTAACCAACTGGCTTCTCCGTGAGCCCACTACGCTCGTTAAGCCTCCCAAGCTCGTCTGGGCCGCGTACGGGAAGTTTCAAATCGGTTACTTAGTTTGGAGCTGTTAGGATACAAGCCAGTAGTGCTCACCTCTTCCATACACACGGAATAAAACACCAATTTACAACGCGTCTAAAATAGTTCATTGCGGTTCTAACCTCACGCTTCATTTTGAGAACGCGGTGTTTAGCGAATGAAATTTCTACACGGGATGGAACCGAAAAAATTCCTCCGCATTCACACATCGGTGAAATTTTGGTCACTTTACGATATTTTAAAACACGAAATAGTCTCGCATGTGTTAAAAGCTGTGCTGCGGCAAAATTAGAGGCGCCTTTCATCATTTGAAAACGAAGCACCCTAGTGAAGCACCTAACTACCTGTAGAATACGTTTCACACTACTCCTGAATAAAATAAATCTTCAAAATTTTAATGAAAAACTACAAGAAAAAACCTGGGAGCAATAGAAAGCATACACGGTACGAGAAAGGGAAAACACAAAAAAATATACGGCATAGAGTAGAAACAAAATTCGAGTACAGTACCTGGTGACGAAGATCATTGGGAGCGGGTAGAGCGGGCACGGAGCCTTCGATGTGACGGCTGACGGTGGAAGCGGCGGCCGCGATGGCGGGACTGATTCCTCCTGACGGCGGAGGGCTGAGCGTGTCTTCTGACGGCTGCGGACACACACAAAGTCGTCTTCACACAAGGAAATTAGCTGGAGGTGCGCAGCTAGGTGCCACTCCGGATTTAGTGTCAATGAGGCTGAATGTTCGAGTGCGGTGTTGTGTCGTCTGCTCTTCCAAGATTTTTGTGGACGAGATTCTCTCGTACGGAAAAAGCTATAGAATAACGACGCTAAAGACAATGAATTTTTTATATTCTTCTTGGTGAGAGAAATGTTTGAATTTTTTATATCAAAAATGCATTGATGGTGGTTGAGTGCGACGAGTTGCTAAGCTTGAAAGGAAACGTTGACTAAATTGATAACAGAACTAAAATAAAACTTGTAAATTGTTGAATAAATACCAAAAGAAAAACACTTTGAAGACAAGGACTATAGACTGGAGATAAAAAGATGAGATGTGTTGTTAAAATACAATAAAAGTACGGCATAACTAACTATTTCGACTGATATGTCTGTGAGAAGCACGGCTAAAGTGAAAGCAAGGAGTTTGAGTGTTAAGTATAATTAACAAAGGGAATCCACTCGGCGCACTCGCACACATTACTGGGACGCATATGAACAGAACCCCTAATGGAACCAGTGGTGAGTAACAGGTGCAGACAACGATTACTACAACTGCCCTATTATTTTCAATCGGCGTCTCTCAGGAGAGTGTAATATGTTCCTAGAGAACTCCGTTAACATCTGACTGCTGTTCAGGAGCTAATGGAAAGAGAGCTTCTTAGACCTTTCCATGCAGCAACGTCCGTTGTTGACGATGCCGTGAAGTTATAATTCGAGCGGTGGTTTGTAACGGTTAGACAAATGAGGAACACGGTATTTGATTGAAGGGATAGCGAAAATGTAAATGCAGTACAGAGGAATATATTACACTGCAGGAGTAACCAGTTATTCAAAAAAAAGAGACAAAAATGCTAGTTCAAATATTCAACATTGGTAAATATTGAGGGATGTAAGTAAATTCATCACTCGAGCAGAAACACAAAGGACGTGTATTCAATGTCGTACAAAAGTGAAAAAGACTAACTGAAAATTCATAACTGTATTGTAATGACGAAAAATGAGGAATATTTTATGAATTTCTCTACAATCTACTCAAAGTGGAGCAGTATTGAAACATGGTGACTGAATACGAACTGAGAGCTAAAAACAAAATACATAGTAGAAGAGTATCAACGCGTGGGAGAACAAGCAAGAGCCGGGGTACAAAACTGAGCCGCTTCGTTGCTGGGGTTAGAATCAGAAGGCACTGCAAGAGGCTTAGAGGGAGTAAGAAGCAGCTGCGTCAACACGCTTGAGCATGAAACACAGACCAACTCTCTCGAACCTCTTGAAATACACATAAGCAAAAATCTAAGTGACCATATTGTTTGTCAATCAACACTGAAAATATATTATCCAAAAAAGCGATTGTAGTACTTGTACATTGATTACCATTAACTATCAAAACCGCCACAGCTTCAGTTCTACAGAAACCAAACGCAGTGACACAATCAACACAACACCAAAGGATGTTCACACACTAATTCAAGCTACATAAATAAATTCAAATCAGAGAATTCGGCCACACGATCATATTGAAAATAAATTGCCTTTGAATTTTTGATGGGAGGTAAACATGTAAAACTTTGGTTTGAAAATATCCGTAGAGGTTTTCAATACAAAAACGCAAAATTTCACCGCGGTTGCCCCGTACAAAAAGGAAATTGAAGTACGTATTCATGGTATTAGACGAATAGTCATATTATAAAACATTCAAAAAGTAGATATACAGTCCGAAAAACTGGGGCGTGGTAAAATCTAGCGGAAGAAACTATTCCCTTCAAATACTTGCTCAAATCCTAATGCGCGGAAAAAATAGATTGCTTCAAATTTATAAAACTCACCGCACACATAACGGAAAATTTAGCAAATAAATTGCACACAACTTTACATGTCTAGCAACTACCGGCAAATTGCTCCCCTACATCACGTAAATGATAAACTTAATCGGCACACAAGCGATTGATTACAGTAACAAATTGAAATAAAAATCCCTGCGCAATATAATACAAACAAGTCGAACACGATTAGTACAGCAAGTCATAAGTCAAGTTAGGCAAATCTTTAGGAGCTCAGTTCAACAGTCAGATTTCTCAGTGTGGTTGGGATGATAATGGTTTGATTTCATCAAGAAATAACGCGAATGCAATGCAGTACGACGAATGCTGAAGCTAACGATCATTTTTTTTACAAATGGGAGCGCAAAATTGGAAGCGTTTAAGCTAAAATGATGAATTTTGGTTAATTTGGCAGCTTGAATGAGCTTGATTACGAAGCTTGTGTATTTGAAGCATCGTGTTTGTGGAACTGAAAAAGCAAAACAGTACCGGTCAAGAATATGCACACATAGTGATTAAAAACGCGCGAAATCAAGACGCTGTTGAAGCAGTGAAAATAAATTTAGGCCATCATATTTAAATATAGGCATCATAGAACTAGGTACATAAAATCAAAATAAGAACCACTGAACATAAAACGTATCGGAACTGAAAAGAAATCTATCCGAGGACATATGAATCCAACCACAACTGAGAAAAACACTGGACTAACCAGGAAACATCGAGCTAATAAAATCATGATGCACATAATAAAGATGAATTTAACTTTAAATAGGCAAAGGCCATAAATCATGAATAAATAATTGTACACAATCACGCATATTAAATAGTTAGTGAATAAAGGTGAGGATTCAACTGATACCAGACTGCCCGCCAATGTCAGACCTCCAGGAACGAAGATTTCCTTGAAAATGTGCAAAACTAGCATGAAAGTTGATCAAGACAACAAATTTTGATCTCGCATTTACCGTCCAAAATCTTGGACAACACAAATTAACGTGCTAAGAGAATGTACGAGTAGCAACACAGATTCAGGATCAGCGAGATTTTTCAATAATTGTTAACATCAAAAGCCAATTGAAAGACGGCCAAAATCGATGAATACGAACAAAACCATACTGGGTGTGAACGAGCACATATGGCAGAATATAATATAAAGTACACTCATTTTTTTAATACGACACGAAGCTTGCACTTCTGTACCTTTCACTCGACTTTTGATGACACCGTAGAAGGGTTATTTTTTAATACCCCGTATGAAGATGTGAAGTAAATTTTCGGTTTCTTAGCAAAAAGTGTACAAGAAATATTTCAAGAAGAGCTTAAGTTTTTCTGGTACTGACAATGAAAAAAATCTGCAGAAAGTAAAGGTTGTCAAGCTGAAGATGTAACAATTCCTTGGTGGTCAGACATTTGAAGGGGCTGAGGGTTTAGCTCAAGATGTTTCCATGGTTTCTTGAATTCAACAGAACCGAATGTCACACGCATCGTAACTTGTAAAATATTTACCGGAAGATTGTCTAACTCGGCCAAAAAGTGCAAGATGTTCCAGAACTATAAGAGAGAAAAAAGAAATATTCGTTAAAACTTGTAACATGGGTACCGCGGTAAAAAAAATATACGACGAGCAGCTTCAGATGAAAATGCATTTATTCAATTTGATATTGTCCCATTATAATTTACATAAATGTTTTTCACATAAAATATACCTAATAAATAATTTTCCGTTCAGTATAGCCAGGCGATTCATATATCAGGATAGATTTCTTGGTAACTCGAAATAGAAACACTCACCATCACAAGAACCTCGCAGAGAGCATGCCTATAGGTAAGGAGTGAAAGGATGCGCTAAGTCCCCAAAACATTAGGACACAAAACCATACGTGAATCAACCACACGGCACATGGCAGACAATAACCGAAAGCTCAGGTACAATTTTAGCGATATTGCAAACAGAAGGTACACATTTCCAAAAACACATTACGTCTCAGGAAAAAAAAATGCTTATTTATCACATTCCACGAAAAAAAAGGCATTGACATGGCACGCCAGTCTGATGTGCAGGATGTTAATATTACGGCAGTACTGCATTCAAGAACTGAATTTCCTATAGATTCCTGATGAAATTTTTCCTCGAGTGCAGCATATTATTGGCTGAAATTACAGTTCAAACTTGGACACATCAAGCGAAATTATACGTGTAACTAATCCCTAGCAGCGCCGCAGAAACGAAGACACGTCGGAGTCCGAGTCCAAAAAAAGGAATTAGGCCTTGAAGCGTGTGACTGACAGAACTAAAGCGACAGGCCCTCATAAGCCGCGAAGGTTGCTTTCTTACAAAAGCGAGACGGTGAAATTAATGGGGCTCTGTGACATTCATCGCGCGAAGAGGAAGCAACTAAATGAATAGCACTGACGCCTCGAGAGGAAATGTCACGTTAGCTTGCGCAATTGCCTTCCCTCAGAGAGAGTATGAAATAAAAGCTCGAAATACTGCGTTGCAGTGAGGGCAACAGAGCTCTTTGGAAACATTGTGGGTGCCATGCGCCAAAATAAAGGTGAAAGAAATAATAGTTCAATAAAAGAGAGTTCCTTAAAAATCATGGAAAAGTAATTTGTGAAAAAACATGTTACATAATTTGACACAGATTCCACAATACACATGACACGCACGCACAATACACATTAAATAATCGTACAAAGCACTTCGAATAACACAAAACCACAGTTAAAATCATCTATTACATGAGAGCATCGTACCCTCGACACAAAGATATTTTTCCGTAAAAATCTCAAAAAACGATTGGAAAATAATTGCAGTTGATTTAAAACCAAATTGTTTTTTCTCGATCCCTCCGTACTTAACGCAACACGAGACTCGGCTTTTCTCAATAATATTCAATACATGTCTTCATGAGACGCGATACCAAACACACGAGTTTGTCGAGTCTACAAGTTTCTCTTAAGGATCAACTAGCATCTATTGGAAAATGACACTGAAAATCAGACTTCCTAAATTGAAGAGCAGTCTGTGCACAATGACGCTACAGTCAATGGGGTCAATCAGACACAGACAATTCGAATGCATTCTTTTACTCCATGAATCAAATTTTTCAACGTGAGCCTTTAGCACACTGAATGAAATACATAATAATATTCTACACTGGCTTTAACTACAAAACAAATACCTTCATATTTAAAATTTATTACCAGAATACTTGCAACTCTTTCAATTCTAGACGAAATAAAATTTTAATATGTTCACAGTATCTACGGAGATGATACGATCATTTTCATCTAACTTCATTGTAAAGGTTTAGTTTGTTATTGAACCTTCATGTTAGTTGGGGTATTGCCCCAGTTTATTCTGACGAATATGGGTACCTCAATTAGACCAAGCATTGAAACTATCTAGAAACTTTCAAAAATTACTGATTCAAAAAAATTGCCCAAAAGTATTCACAACACTTTCGACTCATAGGAAAATGCATACAACTACGGGTCAAACTAGACATTTTTCGCTTCTCAATACAAAGTAAGCTGCTACCATGAAAGGGGACAAATTTTGGTTGACGCTCCATCTTTGCAGTTATGATGGACTAAATTGCGAGGATCGAAAACTTTGTTGACGGGCTAGCCAACGGCGCCATAGGAAGTGTTATCGTTTTTTTTTGAAGTGCCATCGGTACCAACGAATGAGTTATCGGTACCAATTGAGGTGCAAGCTGTACCACTTGTGGTTTATCGGTATCGATTGAGATGCAATCGGTACCGATTGTAGAGATCTATTATGGTATCGAGCCCAACAATCGTACTCCAGGTACAGATCATTTTATCATCACCAAGAACTACAATCTTGACATCAAGTCCCTTACTCCCCGTACAGATCAGGGCAACCTTCACACTGATAACGACATAAACAGTCCAGACACTGATACTACTGACATGGGTAAAAGCAGAAGCGACAACGTACAGCCTGTTACGATAGTACCCGAAGTACAACAGGTACGCTTCAAACATTCATGACTCAGTATCTGAGTTCTCGTACTGGCAGGAACAATGTGCAGACTTTAGTCCCAAGAGTGACCCGCACAGGTGCTCTCATGAAGTACACAACTGAGCAGCAGTAAAAAGTGATAATGAAATTCAGGTGACCAGTATTTCCGTGTCTCCGGTTCAATTTTGGTAACGAACATAACTAAAACGGGAGAATGAAATATGAGTGTTCTGCAGAGGTCTTTAGTATTTTCTTATCATCAGTAGAATTTAGCGGGTGCACACTTTAAATTTGGCAAGGACTTGCACAATTTAGCTTTGGCTCTATATGCTTACGAGTGTTTTACGACGGAATAACGAAAATTTCATGAGACACGAATCGTTGTACGTATTCAAATTGATTTTTATGATAACCTACTAATCTTAACGTCAGCAATCAAGCCTAAGTACCACTCCTCAGAATCCAGAACGAGGCTAAGCGTTTAGTCGCCTAGAAATTACAAAATAAATTTATGGAAATTATGCTTAGTAACTTCAGACCCCACGCGATAACACGATATACATTTGCATTGTATTTCCTATACGATTTCTTTGACACTTCAAGCGACTTCAAAATTTGTCCTACAAAAAAGTGTATCGTCGTAGACAAAGCCACAGCAAGCGGTACGCCATGATTTTCGAATGGACGTGAAGGAGATTTTGAAAAGACTGACACGCGATTGAAGCTCATAAGAAAACATCGCCTGCAAGCAATCTAAACTGTGGACGAATTCACAAGAAAGGAAATAATTAATGACTAGTAAGTTGTAAAAACCACTCCAAAAGAGAAGAAAGAACATAATTCAACTTACCTGCGCTTTCGAGCGAACAGAATCGGGATCTCGATAAGGTAAGACAGGTCGCCGTCGTTCCTGTGGAAGATGGGAAATTTCCGAAGGAGGCTTGGGCTTCATTTCAACAGGAGCACGCTCGAAGATCATGACCCTCTCGGCCACACTGCCTTGTGTGAGGAAGGGTCGAATTGCAGCGGCTCCCGCGGCGGCATGGAATGCTGCAGCTGTCGGTGATTGCGACCTCTCTCTGATGTGCGCCTTCTGTTGGTCTGTCAGCTCTGGATGAGGCAAGGTAGACAGCACACCTGCTAGAGGCTCTGGTGAACCGGACTTCCGTTGCATTTTCCGTAATTTTCGCCTGTAAAATTCAGGTAACGTGGAAAGTACGGGATCAAAAGATCGCAACATCGCCTCTCCTGGTTCGAATCTGTTTTTTACGGACAATACTCGACCATCACCATTAACAGTTGGATTCCGAGGACCAGCTATACTCCGTTCATCCTGAAGTCGAACAGCTGTTTTCGGATGTTGCTGCGCTTCCTGGAATCGTACTTTCGCGTAATCAATAGCGGACATCTGGCTCACTTCTGGTCGAATACGATACGAAGAATTATCCATATCAGGCCGCTTAGCTTCATCTACATCAACTGTAACGCTAATGGAAAACTTAGGCTTTTGTTTGGGACTGTTAGCTGTAGAACTTGTACTGTAAGTAGTTGTATTGCTGTTACTGCTAGGTCGAGAAGATTGCTGACTGGCAAGGCGTTTCTGCTCGGACTCTTGAATTAAGGAGCTGGACCTCAAAGATTGCAATATCCGCTCTTCCTGCGTCGGAGGTCCTAAATTAATTACCTTATGTCGAGAAGCGACAGAAGCAGACGATCCTGGACTCTCCACTCTAGTTTCCAAAGTGGTTACGTAGTTACTGCCGGAAGAAGAAGGACTATTTTTAGGAGGTGACACGCTAATTGAGCTTGGAGCGTACGAGGACGATGTCTGAGGTCCTGGAGACGGCTGTTTGAACTTCAGCGGCCATGTAGATGTGCTGCTCTGAGAGGTTTCGTTCCAGCCAGGCTGTGCTAGCGGAGGTGGGCTGGGAGAAATTGAACGCCGAGATCTGAAGTCTAATTCAGGATTATTGCTAGAGCTACTTTTCTGCCAACCGTCCGTGATAGACGGTTCACTCCTGGAACCTGTGTATCGTTTTGACATGGTTTCGCTTGAACTGCCGGAATTGCCGGGAGCGTATCGGGTCATCGCAGAGCTAGAAGACGAGAAAGGGGAAGAAGTAGAATATACATCCGGGGAATATTGAGGTGACATAGGAGTTGAAGCAATGGAAATATCATGAAGGCGCTCATCGTTCAAGGGAGGTGTGGAACGTGAAGTTATAGCCATTTGCCTCTCAAAACGTTGCAAAGCATCCTGAATCGTTGACGGCGCACTCTTAGGTCGCTCGTTGAGGCGAGTCCCCAGACCTTGCCGAGCTTTATCTTCCAAGACGAATGTGTTCACCAGGTCCCGCAGAGACACTTCCACTTTCGGATCAGACAAAACCTGTCTACTGTCGCCGGGAGAATCACTTCCTGAGTACGACGACGATCGCTCAGGCGGTTGAGGGGGAGATACAGGCGGAGAGGACACGAAAGAACGAGGTGAATTAGAATGAAGATAACCAACACTAGAGGATGACGGAGATGCTGATCGGAATGGAGCCTGCCCCTGTGTTTGCGGACTGTTCGGAGACACGTAAGGTCTGGGGCTAGCATTGAGGGTTCTAACAGGAGATGAAGCGTGTTGGGATTGGTTTTGCAAGTGCTGCACTTGCTGATTTGGATAATGTTGCTGTTGTTGTGCCTGACTAGAAGGAAATGGTTGAGTGTAGTGCTGCTGAACATACGGTGTATCCTTTCGATGCTTTTCTGGTTGTTGGTGCAATTGTTGATACGAATTGGGTTGCTGCATCGATTTAGAAGAGAACTGTTGTTGCCCCTGCTGCTGCTGCTGACGTCCGTTGGTCATAGAGGAGTCCAGGACTCTTCGAGGGACCGCAGGGGAAGAGCCAGGAGGAGCTGGACTGATGCTCCGCATCGGAGTTCGTGGCACGGGAGTAACACACCGCGTAGGGGCCGAGTCCACATCATCCTCGGTGGCGATGCTGTGGTAGCGAATCAGCTGATTAGGGTTCAGACCGGTGGTCTTCCAAGTCTGGTAAATGAGTTCAGCCTGACTAGCAATTTGCTCAGCAATGCTGGACACATCGTCAGTCTGCATAAGTTGCGAGAAAGCGTGATGAGATGAGTCGAAATGGGATGAGGAGGGCGATGCGCCCCCTCCGCGTCGCCCCGTGGCGGCCAGCTCGGAGTCGCTTGGATTCCCCACAAGCGAAGCCTGCGAGGGCGTTGGAGTCCAGGTGTGGACGACGTTCAGGGAAGATCTGCGCGGCGGGCAAGGGTCAGGACTTTGAGGAGCTCGAGAACTGCTTGAGGGGAAGGGTCCGACTGGTGTCGTCTGGAAGTGGTACGGAGGAAGACTGGTGGCGCGGCTGAGGGTTAATGTCGAGGGAGAGGTTGAAGGTTCACAGGAAGGAAGGGGGCGCCGCGCCGCCAAAAACTGCTTCAACGCTTCCGTGTCTAAGGTAACGATGCCAGTGTTCTCTTTCAAGTCCAAAATATCGACGTTTGCAGGAACACAGAAACCATAATGTTGACTACAGTTTTTTATGAGACATTCACTTGAGCCGACAACATGAAAAGCACGAAAGTTCTCCGCACGACACGGACAATACGCTACACGGCTCTGAGCCAACAGTACAGCAGCGATCGCCACATCACTGGACATCAACTCATATGCACATTACGTAAAATTAACGCCTAGCTAAATGTGAGGGAGCAACACAATATTCTTAGCATATAATCGCACGGTTTTCTGAAACAGAAAGTAGATAATTACCATATATACACCGAAACACACAGACATTTGAACAATGCGTGTCACGTTCGACACTAACCGTAGGAGATAAATTGAGAAAAATAACTTGTCACAAAAGAGCAAAACACAGTGGAGGACTGTGTTCTCACAGGTGCACGAAAGAGCCTACGCGTGACGAGAGAGCCTCCGTAACGTTAACAAGCACATCACTTCCGTTACACGACACCACCAAATCGGTTTTACCGCATCATAAGATCACTCTTAATCACTACTTGACTTGTAAGATTTAACACGAAGTATGAGTTAATGTATAAGAACATAACCACGTAAAATAACGAAAAAAAGCACCTTTGCATGACACTGACTCGTAATCATTTCACTGCTACACCACTGCAAGTCATTGACTCGTACGAGTAACATGAAACTGAAATAAGGTGAAGGAGATTTTCGGGTGCCGCTGGGAGACAGATGTACAACATGCAGAGAGAGCGGAGCAAGAAACAGAACTGGTGGCGAGGAGCGAGAGCTCTGCCAACACCGTCGGCTAAAAATGACACCACAATATTAGCTCTTGCTCGGCTTCATGCCAGCTTAGAATGAGGCCCGTACGTCCGAGCGACACACTTCAACCACCACATAACAATCAAAGCACTAATGCACGCAGAAAAAAACACGAATGATTTTCCGAAAATGATCCGCACATAATTTCCAATGAAATTACCTGTCTTTCAACTATAAAAATTTAGCGGTTCATGCAGAAAGATGTGAAATTGAGAGCATTTCAGTATTCTCAAAATTTCCACACCAAATTATCATATTCTTTTGTACAGAACGACAACGAAGAAATTAGCTACCCTTCAAGCTACGAAACATATCTTTTAGGAAATAAAATATTCAATAACTCAAGACCTGAAAGGTAAGAGACCGCGGGCGCCGTTTGAAGTCGCGCGCGAAAATTCTCAAAATATGTTAAAGGTAATTGATTCGCAGAGCAGACGAGAGAAGAGAGCTTAATGGGGACCTTAAAAATGTCAACCGAAACGTCTCTTGCAGTCGAGAAACACAGCAAGGCAAGACGAATAGCGAAATTCGCCGAAACGCGACTGTTAAATTTCTACTGATTTATGCTGATGCGATTGTACACACAACCAAGTTTATCATTGTTATATAATATGTAGTCATGAAAAAGAACTTGATTATTTTTGTATCTTACGACAAAGGGGATGAGTCTTGAAAACGGTGAATACAAAAGAGTAGAACATTTTGCTATCAATCCGTAATCTAGAGCTCAAGTAATTAATAAACGAATTTCCTAACAGAAAGGGCCTAACGGCAGTTGACGAACAAAGACAATGTAAGTTTTTCGCCACTATGTTTCGACAAGTTTGGATATCATACACATACAATAGCGCTTTATGACAATCATTCACAATTGTACATGTTTTACAAACGTAGCTACATCGAGTGTTAACTGTCGTTTCACAGCAATGCAGGCGTTCTAATCAAAATAACGGGGTGGATTTTATTGATTATTATTGTATTTCATTACCATACTTGAAGCTGAACTTTCAAAAAACTAAAGACTACTTCATGAAAGAAAATAGCTAAGGATAGCACACGACATTCTCCGCCTGCACTCGTGCTTAATCTTGAACAGGTGGCGGGTTGAACTCAGGCTTAAACACAACTGCAGAGGTTTACACTCGCCTCTCTCTCGCAACGCCTAATTATTGAATAACTGAAGTTATTATGAACCTTGAAAATGCGTTGCTTAAGCTCATATTCTGAACACAACATAAATACTTTCTTGATTAGTGCTTGAATAGTTTCCATTTTTCACCGCCTGAACTGTCAGTTGAATATGACGCGGCTACTTAATCACAGACTCAATATGAAAAAATCATTTACAGAAATGTTGAGAATGAGACCAAGTTTCACCCAAGGAACTGGAGACCTGCGAGCGAGATGATATGAACTGAGGGTGCTCGGTTATGTACATGTCTGGGGAACTGAGAATGATTTTCTATTTCAATTTAACGCCACCCAAACCAAATATTTCAAGTTGTGGGTGCGTAAATTCAGAAAAAGGTTAAGTCAAAAATGTTGAGCTCTTTGACGCGGTTAGCGGAAGAAGAATTCGTCAAAAAATACTTCTCGTCTTCCCATGTGGTAATACCCGCACGAATATTGTTAGGAATTATTGCACTAGTTGAATCAATGCAGATATGCAGCAGTCTGGGCACTCGCGTCCTAAGCTATCATTGGACGCGTTCACATCACATAATCGATGACCGATGACTTATTAGCGCATAAACTCAGACAAAAGGTGCATGAGCAGACAATTCGCGTAACGCTACTAAAAGATAACAATAGGAATTCACAGCTCCACAAAATTGTACTGTTCACAAAACGAGCTTGACCGCATGATGAAATCGAACCCATCACCTGGTTGAGGGACGCTGGTAACCAGCTCACCACATGGAACGGCGCTGCAAGATGGGCAATAAGCACACGGGTGCCCAGCGAGGGGAGGCCGAGATGAGCGGCGCATCTCGAGCACATCATTAGTGTCGGCTCCCGCCGCCCGTGCACACAAAACAGCCCCTCTCACTGCCAACGACAGCTACCGGTCTAGCGTACACCACGAGTTAAGTAAAAAGAAGCTAAATGCTTCACGGACAACTGAAAGCCCTTCGTTCTTTTATGAAATGTCAATAACACGAACGTAAATCATCAATATGTTGTATGATGCGGAAATACTTCTGTACTTACAACCAGAGGGAATAACTCGTTGATCGATTTTAGAACGATACAAATTAAATCTAAGCTATCATTACACGGTGCATGCTGCCTCAACACTTGCGTTGAAAGTAGGGACGGGGCCGTAAAATACACTCCACTTCGGACAGGTACCGGCGAATGCTGACAACTGGCACAGTAGACTATCAAGAAATAGTGAATACAACTAGAAACTAATCCTCAAATCCACACCCAACAACATGAGAGCGACAGGTAGATGCCAGCCCCGACTTTTATTCCATATTTTGTGATACAACTATAGAACGCTCGCACGGCATCCACATACAACACCAACAGAAGCGATATCTATCATCGTTGAGGGCGAGTGCTCAGCTACCCCTAAACGATAACTCGCACGATATTCTTGTAGAACACGTTCCTCAGAGAGCATTCTACGCAGTCAATGAGGGGCATCGTAATTAAGTAGGAAAAATCAATTCACACTGCGTTTCCTGGCAGATAAAAAGTAAAATACGAACACTGCACACACGTAAGAAAATGATCACGCAATGATTAATTGCTTCCAGCAGACCTGACAGGCATACAGCGTCCTGAACCTGCATTCGATGGATGCCCTGCATATTTGCACGAGCGATACTCCGCATCGGTTCGTCCAGTTTTTTGCTTAATCCTTTAACGCCCCAGAGAACCATATGGTCCTGTGCCATAAGGTAGCTTATTGATGAAAGATGAATGCAACCTTATTGCACATATACATAAGGCCGAAGTTAGTGTTGTGTACAAAGCTAAATGTAGCCTTAGAGCTAAAATAATCGCGTCGTCAAGTGTTAGGCATCATCAAACCAACACACGTAGACAGACGGTCATTAAGAAAAACGGTAAAGAGCCTCCAGCATTCATTTCATAAATCAAGTTTGAAAATTTAACCTTAAAACGTTTAACAAAGATATTAAAAGCGTTACTGCATGACTAAACCTTCATCGAAATGCAAGTAGAATATTAAACACGTACGAGGTAATAAACAGCATCTGTTCTTTCCAAGAAATGGAGAGAAATCCTCACACAATTCTCACCAAAAACATAAATTTACAATTATATCACATGAGTCCCTATGCGTCGGTATGTTTTACTTTAATAAATGAACGTTTTTCAATACCATTTGCATAATCAAAACGAACCCTGACCAAGAAATTATTAGCCAAGATTTCAACAGCCCGTGGCAGACAAATAAAATAATGCGCGTCTCATTAAAAAATGTTACGACGAAATGAGGACGTAACCAGTAACTTTAGCGAGAGATTGTGTTTCAAAGGCAGGCTTCTTCAATGAGGGTAGAAGGTACAAGAAACGGCTATCTTCGTTTGACCAACATGCAGCTGAAAAAAAACGACGTATAAACTTCCCCGGATGTGAACAACGAAATTAGTGAAAAACAAGCCTAGAAGAGATTAAACATCTGATCGCATGCACAAGTAAAGGGTAAGAAAAGAGAGAAAAAGGCTTTCTAACCCAAAGACAACTTCAACTTTGATTTTCCATCATTCGGTAACAAACAGCCGTAATTCAATCAGCCGTTCGAAGCTGTGGACACCTCCGGAGAGTGCGCAGTCCACCGAGGGTGCGCAGGAAAATAAAATGTTGCTACATTCCCTCAAAGACGAAGATACAAATCATATTTTCATCGCGTGCAATCTAGCATACGTTGACATACAGATGATTATCACTGCCAAAATATGCCCCAAAAACGATTAAAGAATAAGAAAGAACTATAAAATAAATCCAACAAATCCATAATGGAAAAAAATATATTAAATCCCCTCAAAAATGAGCGCAGTTTTCACTAATATGTGACGAGTATATGAAACAAAATATACACGGTAGCTTGCAATACGGTCACGAACATGTAGACGAGGTTGGTTCGTACAATGCTGCAGTCAACGAATTGTACAGCAGGACTAAGAATGCCAAATAGATCAGTGATGCGGCCGTAAAACACGCGTTCTGAGCAACAAACGGCACTCCCACGTGCTGCACATATTCGAGCTCAAAGCAGCTGCCACTCGCAGCTTTACCGGATACAGGAGTGGCGTGTAGCGCAAAGCGTCGCTTAAATACAAGCTGAAAGTTCCGCTTCACTCTGCCCATCAACTTTCGCTAAAAAGGACAGTGAAACGTTCTACACCAAAGTAGATCGAAATTTTTCATAAAAAGGGTGCAAGAACGGAGACGTTTTTCTCTTTATATGTATAAACGAACGAACAACCAACAGAAAAGTGCAGGGAGTGCACATAAAACATTATTCGCCACAGATACAAAAAAAGAGAATACGGGAGAATATGAAACACATATGAATCTTACACTCCATGATTTTCCTCAAAGAAGCAAAACTCAAACTATCGACCCAAGACTCGATTGTAACGCCTTTTACTAGACATTATCAAGTATTCAGTCCACAGGATCTGTTTCCTTTGAGCTCATTCTTTGTACTACAAAATATCCCAATGAAAAGGAGGCAAATCCGTTCACACGAGTATAGCGTTCACAGAGTAGGAAGTCGACCAAGGGGTTGAGGCACAAGTGAAGGCCTGAGGATTAGGTAGAGAGGGAAGGACCCGCCTAGCGATGATCTGAAAAGAGCTGCGCCTTCATACAGCTTAACCAAGTCGGTAACAGAACACGTCCTCTCCATCTCAGCAGCCACGGACTCCAGCATGAAGGTGCGTCTCCAGGCGCGTAATAACAAAAACAAATATCATGAATTTGATGATCTTCACTTCTACATCACTCAATGCAGGAGCAATACATTCTAAAAAGACTTCAGTTAGGACAATTTACAGAAAATAGTGTGCCATAAATTGACACACGTATGAACGCTTTTTCGACAAACTCGTCTGAGAATACAACGTTTATAAGAATCTCTTCAGAAAACTGAAACGTAAATGCAAATTCACTAAAAACTTAAAAGCGAAGAGTATTCCAAGAAAATTGATCATATTCTTTAGAAAAAAGATCAATTCAATTTATTTATTATTATTTTTTTTTAGAATGCATTTCTTCACCCAAAAAAGGCATGTGTTCATTGGCTTTTGTTTCATTTAATGATCTTGTGTTCTTAATTATTGCTTGTCTATTTTATTTCAAACAAGTACTTGATTTCACAGAACTGATGATGGAGCTGGACTCAGAAACGTTTTCTAAAAAAAAATGAATTTTCCAGGAATATTCTTCGCTTTTAGACTTTTAATAATACTCTAGGCTTTTAAGGTTTTAATAAATCAATCCTTATTAAAAAATAACCAAGAAGACAGGAACGAAAAAGGTACGCCTTGACAATAAGTTCACTGAGTAGATACTACGGGCACATTAACCTTTAAGCAGGGAAGCGGAAAAGGATCACGAAATCTCAAACCAAAACCACAACAGATGCTCATACGTAATGCTTAGTTCGAAGTAGTAAATCACAACACTTTTGAGCGTCAAATATCTATCCTTCGGATGAGGCACACTAACACGAACCGATTATGGTACGTCACTAAGAAGAAGAAATTTTCCACGAAGCTGTAGGGAGTACTTGCTCCTCTAGATATACCGGTCAACATTAAGACAAACCTAAGTGCTGGACACCTTCACTCGAAAAATTAAACATACCAAAATAGACTCAAAAACCCGAGATGGATCGTACACTGCAAAGGCCTTATAGGAACACTAGATCTTGTACGCCAAGGCTTATTCAATACGTAAATATTTTTTGCCTACGACGGTCACAATCAGAATATATGTTCACTTTGAAGGTGATCGCAGATCATTTAGACCGATTCACAATAAACCTGATGGAAACAGCAACTGCAAACAAATTCAATAGATCCAAAATAATTTATAACTACACCCGGCACTGAACGCACAGAGAGCACCAAAACCGTTCAAGGCCCCACGAATTTCTTAGCACTAACTGAAGGATGTGGCAAATCCTACAAGGGCCTCTGAAGAGAATAACAAGGATTCCTTGCGCCCATTAAAAGATTTTTCTTGTGCTCAGCTAAAACGAGGTGTGGTGCTCTCAGCTCAGCAGCCTAAAGCAACCATATGAAATACGAAAGACGACAGTCGAAACACGCAAGCATCGTTACAAGAATTATTTATCATTTATTTTAACCTAAATACACATACGTGAATTTTCCATCTCGCTTCAGAAAATGTGCACAGTTCATATTTAGACAACATTCAAAACCTGAGATTTGCCGTTCAAAGCACGGGCACTTAAGGATGTCGCATAACATTTAATTATCAACTTTTATTAACGAAGTTATCCTCGAAAATATTCCGACCCTGAAAAAGGTGGATATACCGAGCCTAGAATGTGAAACAATCTGTTCGGAAGGAAAAGAAGAATTGATCAACGAGGTTGCAACATGAACTTCTTACAGGTACGACGCACTACGCAAAACCATTAAGTGCATGTTAGTGTGAGAGCAAATAAAGTACTGCGCTGTTTGCTGCAGAGAAAAAGCTGTAAAAATGAACTTCCAGGAACTAGAACACGTCAACTTGATGCAGATAGCGTAAATAAGGCTTCATGACGAGCATCACCGTAGGAACAAATGCAGGATACATAATAATTTTACAAGGCCTTCTTTGCGTGTCCAGCAGCCATGGTAATCCCGGTGCCGTGTTTCACCAAAATAATGGCCACTCTCCGAGAAATATTATGAACTGTACCATACAATTCCGGGACCAGTGCGCTATCACGACAAACAAGAAACGTTCCGCTCAATGCATCCTATGAGATCGTCTCGAGAGCAATCGTTCGGAATCTAGTAAGTCAACAAAGATGGGCCGCACATGCAGAAAATGCATTTTAAAATATATTTTCCCAGAATGCACTTGATAGCATATCAACACAGACTTGAAAAAATGTACCGCTCGCACGATTGTCGGGCAAGGTTTGAGTCCGTGTAATTCTGTATTATTTTGGAATTTAGAATCACAGCAACGTGGTAGAAATTTAAAGCGCTGAAAAACACCTCACACAAAAATTGAGCACGTCTTCACGGCCTGCAAATCAAGACCAGAGCAGAATCGTGAGAGCTGTCGCTATTTGGGCTTGGGTGTATATTAAGGCCCGCAAATATTTACGTACTTGCGAAGAGCACGATGTTGGTCGAAAAACCAACCTTGGGTTTTCTCGCGTTTTCCCTCGAAGTTAAACAACACCCCGTAAAATAGGTCGTCTTGCCCATCGTAAAACGGAAGCTCACGACATCAACACTAGAGGAGGCTCGTGTTCTTATCCCACTCGCTATTGCAAACATAACCATTCTTTACAGGCGAGAGTGACCGCACGCAGAGCAGCGTAAAAATTCGTTTATTGTTCAAACTCCAACGGGAAATTTTCGGTACAAAAACGCAACCTCTACCTTATTCCCGCACGTTTTTCACGAAGAGAGGTAGAGGTTGGAGATGCTATTGAGGGTTCAAGGAGCAATGGCCATGTTAACTTCAACCTATACTGATAGTGATGCGATACATCTAAGCATTATAAAAAGTGTTAGTCTGAAAGATGACGCAGATAGGGAAATAGGACGATGTCAAGAAGCAAAAAAATCACACCACTGAAAAATGTTGACCACTCTTCACGAAGTCTCACCTGATATTACTTACATGGTAAGTCGGACATTCCCAGCGATAGAAAGGAAGGGAGGATAAAATCACTCGACAACCCACTGAGTCACGACTTACTGTGTAATGCGAAGTGCCCTTCGTACGTAGAAGATAACACGCTATCGCAGTACGAGAACCGAGACGACTTTCCCTAACGCGATACAGTAAGCAACCGTCTAAAACCCACTAATCTCGCACTCAAGCACTTCTAGTACGTAGCATATACTACGATCGACGTTCTTACACGACGTTCTCTTTACATTCCATGAAATGAAGCAGAAATGAAAAAAAAACAAAAGTACATAACTTCTCAGGAGAACATGCTGGACCACATTGCTCAACACGAAAAAAAAATTTAATGGACGTTCGATCAGGACGCGGCAGCTCCAGGTGAGCAGACGATGCCGTATAATCGCCTGCGTAGGCGAGCAAGGCCGCGCGGTGTAGGAGTGATCGAGGTGGTCGCGGGGGGTCTTCACAATTTGTACAGTTATGTACATGGAGTGAGCATTCCAGCCAAGCTTCTGGAGGCCAGTTTCGTAGAATGCTACAGATTTAAGCCTCCACGTGAAGAACATCTGATAAAAACGTACCCCCTTACAGTACAATGAAGCAAATAGATCAGAAAAACACTGAAACCAAGGCAACGTCAGCAAGAATGAATGCCAAGTAATATATAAGTACGAGTGGAGTGTTAAAAGCAGTTTCCAAAATTGGAACTTCAATGCGCACCTGATTAAAGCAAGCAGGAATAAAACTTAGTAGATTCATAAAAAATTTAATAAACTTTACAGCTGAAACAACTTCAAAATCGCTATAATTTTATCCATTCATAGGCCATCTGTTCGTGCTAGGAATGAACAAGAGGCTCGTAACCTAATAATACAAAATTTTCAAGAAGAAAATGAACGTTCATAGGAAAAAGGTACAACTTGTGCACTGCCACTCGAATGAAATAAGGACAATGACCCGCAGTGCCGAGCGACATCGCGAAGTAGCTACCACGCTTCAATAACGCGATGACTCAAGGTGAACAGTTCACACAGGTATGAACGTTACGTCTGACAGTGGAGGGCAGACCGCTGCCGGAAAAGATAAAAGCCCTTTCCTGTCAGAGAGGCCATGGGAGAGGATCAGATGAATGAAACAGTATTTTTAAATTAAGGATATTTTAAATAATGGAATAGGCTGTGAGTAAGATAGGGAACCCCGTACACTTACAGGAGTAGACACGGCATCATTAGACGCTAACAATAGTAAACATGTTTTTTTCGGGAACTGTTGTTAGGGAAAACAAAGCAGGAAAATAAACTTCACACAAACTGCATACACAATCAACTTTGAAAGAGTAACGCTTTGAGGCGAAAACCATGTAAGGCTCTTAGATAAGATCAAATTTTGAAGGTGATGGAGAAAAAAGTACGCTTTTACCCAGACGTCTAAGCAGCAGGAGTCGGTATTGCGTTAAACATAATCACTCGCTGAGCATGAGGGCAGCACGTCGCGAACACGAGAAGCGCAGATGAGACACCGTTGTTTATGAGATAAGCCAGATGAACGGGGCCCAGGTCAAGCTCGTCCACACACAGCTCGCTCCTCGCGCATAATCTTCCGACAATACAACCCGCACCATCCAGCAACACGGAGCAAGTGAAGATCCTCCATTCACTAAGTTATAAACTCGAGGAGTAGAAGAGCTATCAAGTATTTTGAACAAAATTTGCTGCTTACAGAAAGAGTTAGGAGTTATTGATCATGATCCATAACATACTTGAGGTAGCAAAGATTTAAAAGAGAGTAACAGAGGTGCTCAGCACTGCTTTATTTAGCCTTTACTTTTAGTGCATTATCGATGAGGATGGAAGTTATACATCGCTACTCAAATCTAAACAAACACAAGAGCTAGAGTAATGACGAAAAATACCGCAAACTGACCGAGAATGAAAATCTTCAAACGCATTTAAAAAAAAACCCTGAAACAAATCAACGACGCATGCAAATTTGAAATGAAGGGCAACGATAGCGATCACAAAAACGGAGGTTGAGACGACGTTGAAAAGGGCGCGGGCCTGTATCTCTTGAGTACGAAAAGCAGCCCGGTGCCTCCTATCGAGGTGCGGTCAGAGCTCAGATCTCGGAGATGGTAGGCGAGATAGGACAGGATGCTAGGCAAATAAGGAATGTGCGGTAGAGTAGATACATAAGCCCAGCCTGCCACCGCGACAATATAAAAGATGACCCTATTACAACAGTCATAATATTTAATAGTTTATCAGGTGCACAACAGCGCTCTGATTCAAAGCTTACCCGAGCTCCATATATGGAAAGGTATCGATTAAAAGAAGAGTGGCGTTCCACGCCCGGTTTGTCATGAAGTAAAAACAAATTTGCGCGATCTTTTTTGCGTTGAGGGGGGAGGGGCAAAATAACACCAAGAAAATACATCGTTAGACACCATGATAACAGGGCCATTGATAGCTGAACTCTATCCATCGGTTAAGCTTTCTGTCATCACTGATCAATAACGTAGAAACTGCCAGTTTAGTCATAGAGATTTAAATTCGAGGAATTTGGGAGAAATATCATGAGCAGTTTTTAAAAATTAAATGGCAAACACTTCGTTTTTTGCATCGAGGTGTACAACTATATCTTTGTCCAAATAACTTTTTCCATTACTCGAAATCCAATAAACTTTCGTAGCAAATATGCTCCAGAAACTGAATTCCACTTGAAAGAACTAATTTGCCATCTTTTTCCTAGTACAATGTACCTTGTCTTATCTATTTAGGTAAAACAATTAACATACACCTACGTTCTACCATTTATAATTCTTGTAATGATACACGCCAACATTCCTCTATTGCCAGTAACATAGAAATGCTTCAGTAAATTTAAAGGAGACCTACCCAAGTATTTTCAGTAAATGTGAAAAATATATACATTATAGCATGGGAACGTCGTAGAGCATAAAAGACTTCCAAGCTCTCTTCCTACAAAGGTGTGCCAGTCCAACTGTTCGAAAGCAAACTGTTCTTCGCCCTATGAATTCTAGTAAAGCTCATTGCAGTTACCTTGTTAACACGGGCATTTGCAAGGGTATCGTTCGCTTCACGAACATTCCGGTGTGGAGAAAATTTTCTCTTACATGAAAAACACCATTTCTACCTTAATCAAGATATTTTCAGAAAGCACCTCCTGGCCCAAATTGCCCCTGGCGCGATCATAAAGTTCACATTAGTTGCGTCACATCACGCAGAACTGAGAACTTTTCACGACATCACGTGATAAAAACTCATGATACAAAGTGTGCAAAATCATCTACAACTACTTCTTTGTACAACTTGATGTATCAAAATTTAATTTTAGAATCATAAGTTAACTTCAGAAAATTCATTCAAGAGAAGGGCTAAGCACAAAATATTTGAAAAGAGTTGTTTGAGTTTCAGGCTTCCACTGAGCTTGTCTCTTGTAAACATGTAAACAAATTCACATTTTCCCGTTTCCTTTGTACGCGTGAGCAGTAAATTAGAAAACAGCGTCTTTAACATGCACAGATTCTCGTAACTAATTCCAGTTAAAACTTGCAGTCACCAACCAGGACGTAGGACAGAGTCTACAAACACACACCCAAATTCAATCAGCTAGCCGAGAGGTAAGACCTTCCCCAATTAAAATAGGAACAAAGTAACACTACGTAAAAAGACTTGCGTCCATAATGGGATTAAAACCATTTGGTGACTTAGCAACGACGTATACACTCACGCACGCACATGGATTATTCATTGGCAAAGTTTCATCGTTACCGAGAATTACTGGCAATTCTCGCATTGCGCGGAGTTATCGCACAAGCTTCACCAACTCTAAACAACAATAAACGTAGAATTTAAGGCTAACGATACAACAAACATATAATGAGAAACGCGAAGGGCTTTAAATGATAAAAGTACATTTACGGAGGTCCAAACAAAAGGCACCTTGTGTATGCAGCTGCACATCGTGATTACGAGGAGGCGACATCACAGATAAGATAAACTAAACATCCGCAGTGTTGAGCACAGCATTCTACCAAATTTGGCAGAGGAAACTGATGATGAAAACCTAAACGTTTTACAAGGAAACAACTACCTGCAACTACCCAACCAATTGAATTTTTAGGGACATTTTGAACGCTTTTATCTCGACATGCACATTTTTAATTTTCATTGAAATTACCTCATGTAATAAAATGTTTAATTGGTATTCATATCACTAGAGTTTAAACCATTCTAGAGATCATCGTGAAAGACGCACAAAACGCTTTTGAATCACGAGAAGAATTGCTTCATTGCTGCAAGACAACTTGTGCAGAAAGAAAACCTTCAGCACCAGATAACACAACAGGCCAATTCAATACGAGACAGCGCACAGACGTTCCAGAACGACAGAAAGATATCTCCTCAGTATTAACGGATGTCGTCTCCAAATAAATTCTATCGCCCAAAACCCTTGCTTGAGGATGAACCGAAAATAAAAATTCAGCAGGTGTACATTTTCCATGTCTCTGCAGGTGCATAAGATTAAACTAGTAAAAAAGAGTTCGAACCACTCATATGAAGGCAAACCATGTTTCGACACAGAATCGAAAAAATTATCCATCGTAACACAAATATATTCGCCTATTGGAATACCTTCTTTCAAGACCAGAATTTTTCGATTTCATTTTTTTTATTTGGAGCTGCCAAACTGAGCTGTGCCGTCACCGCCGAGAGCAGCACTCACAAGATGCTCCATAGCATTAATTGAAGATTACAAGCACGCCCGCGGCCATCATGAGCAGGTGCCAACACGACCAAGCGGCGACGTCTCCCTGCATCAACTCTTCTTACGAAGCTAGCTGCGTAAACTGGCGAGTGTAACAGCGTTCGTAGGCTAAAACTCTTATTATACATGCTATCAAAGTATCCCTACAACAGTACTGATGCATTTCTCATCAACGTCAAGGTGCTTGTTGAAAACTGCCACAAAGACGTCTACAGTCGTGTATACAGAGATGTCTAAAATTAGGAAACAAAAAGGAAAACTACGATATTTCTGTAGTTAGTGGAGCAAGTTTTCTGTAAATTTCAGATGATAAACAATCTTTATTCTCAAACATTTCGCATGTTTTCAGGTTGTATAAAAATAACTCGAGTAAGGTATGAAATATGTATTGTTTTGATAAGTGTCCAAAATCAGGGAACAATTAAATTACAAAAAACGCATGTTAATCTTCACTGATCTGATTTTCTGATAAAGCAATGTAAAGGTTACGAACGTGACAGTTTATAATCGCTGCAGTGCGATAACCATGTCTGCACGCGTTAAAGTGGATGATTCCATTAAATCTCAAATTGTGAATCTCAGAACGGATAATCAAACGACTGAACAAATTGCACTTAAGATAAACCGTTCGAAAAGTGCTGCACGCAGAATTTCAACATTACATAACAACACTGGTAACACCAATAGTGGAAAGAAACCAGGACGACCTCGGGAGACTACAGTTAAAGAGAGAATGTTGCAACGCATTTTATTCAAAGATCGCTTTCAAACTTCAAGGTGGGATATCTAAAGTTAAAGGTGAAATTAAGGTTTCCAGACAGACTGTCTTTAGACCGCTAAATGAAATTGGGCTTTCCGCTCGGAGTCCTCAGGAAGAAGCAATTA
This sequence comes from Orchestia grillus, assembly GCA_014899125.1. Lineage (NCBI taxonomy): Eukaryota > Metazoa > Arthropoda > Malacostraca > Amphipoda > Talitridae > Orchestia > Orchestia grillus. The sequence goes on along the minus strand of VOMN01052212.1, from coordinate 11,108 downwards.
ATGAGAAAAACAAAGCAGTAAAATTGTCATTCACCAAAAATCCTGTTTTGGTCAGAAAATGATTACTCCAAAGCTTTCTTCAGTGACGAATCGAAGTTCAATGTTTTTGGAAGTGATGGCAAGCAATACGCAAGAAGGCGATGAGGTCAATCTATGACTGAAAACTGCATTAAGAAGACTGTTAAATTCGGTGGAGGCAGCGTTACGGTCTCTGAAATGGTTTCTGTGCAAGGTACGTCACCTCATGTGCGCTTAAATAAAAAAGTTAATGCTGGGATATATAAGAACTTGTTAGAAACCCATGTTGTTCTTGTGTTATGAAAATATAGTATTGGCAAGCCTGTATGCAGGATTATAAACCCTGCCATAAGGCCAAGCTTGTATTGACTATCTCAAGGCGCAAAAAATAGAGGTTACGGAGTGGCCTGCTCAAAGTCCAGATATGAATCCCATAGAAAATCTATGGAAAATTATGGGGCAGAAAGTTATGGACCGAAATCCGTCAGATGTTGAAGATTTGTGGTTTAAATTACACGAAGAATGGGCAAAATTTACAGTTACTGATTGCCAAATGTTCGTAAAATACTGTGTGAGAAGACGTGCAGCAGTTACTGAAAAGTTTACATACTAAATGATCGATAATAAATGATTACTTACTATTTATTTCTTCTAAATTTGTTCAAACTGTAATTTGCCCCTTAATTTTGAACACTTCAAAAACAATACATATTTTAAAACTTCTTTTGTTTTCATACGACCTGAGAATATGCAAAATGATCTAGAATGAAGATTGTTTATCATCTGTGAAAATTTGCAACACTTTCTACGAAAAAATCGCAGTTTTTCTTTTTCTTCCCCTTTCTCAATTTTGGACGCCACTCTATATACGAAACGAAAATTTAACTTTTGTTAAGGTGTCCATGGATCTGACGTAAATACGAGTAACTCATGTAAGGATTTAAGAATTCCCGCGAAACTGATGCACGGACTCGTGCATAGCTGATGTAGGGACCTCTACACAACTGATGTAGGGACCTCTGCACAACTGATGTAAGTACCTCTAAACAACTGATATAGGGACCTCTACACAACTGATGTAGGGACCTCTGCATAGCTGATGTAGGCACCTCTGCATAGCTGATGTAGGGACCTCTACACAACTGATATAGGGACCTCTGCATAGCTGATGTAGGGACCTCTACACAACTGATGTAGGCACCTCTGCATAGCTGATGTAGGCACCTCTGCATAGCTGATGTAGGGACCTCTGCATAGCTGATGTAGAGACCTCTACACAACTGATGTAGGGACCTCAGCGCAACTGATGTAGGGATCTCTGCGCAACTGATGCAGGGCTCGCTGCCTAACTGATACATGAACTCGTGCATAGCCGATGTCGTGTCTCCACGTCACAGGAGCAGAGGTGCAAATACAGTGCCATCAAGTCCAGTACCGATACTGAGCGCAGGCGCCCACACCAACACTGCTGAGCCTGACTACTGGCCACCAGCGCACACAACAGCACATCAGCCCCCAAACAAGCAAGGAGACCTAACGGGGCTTCTTCTTGGAAACAACGCCCACGCTGGTCCGACGCCAACGTCGGACAAATGCAAGCCGCATTTCGCTTCAGCTCAAGCACGATCAGGACAAGATTGATAGCGCGACATCTAAAACGATCGCGTAGAAAGATTTTAATTGAAATCTTACGCCAACGCAACTAAAATCTAGCAGCGCGCTAGCTCAAAGCGTGAAAGTTCGATCAGAGTTCAAGAGATATTTGCTAACCTGAATATTATACTCGATAACTTTTGCTACTCTTCCGACATTTTAAGGCCTCAAACTTTGAAAATAACGTTTTTGATATGAAATTTGCACTAGTGCAATACATGATAAAAAAGCCACCTTAAAACTTAATGTCCAAGACACTATGTTTCTAGGAGATTCAGATGTATATGGGAAAACCGTTCACAGATAACGTATAATAATTAATTTCAACATCATAGAAACTGTTATTGATATCATACCGCACAGAAAATTAAGCAAATATGACGCGTCGATAAACGTCGACGTATTCAGGCATAGAAATAGGAGGGTTTACCTCAGACTTTTCTAGTTTGAATTTATTTTAAATGTAGACAGAATTTTACGTCGTGAGCACTAGCGTTTGACGACAGATGTCTAACACTGAGTGCTCTGGTCGTTGGCCATGAATCGTTAAACACGAGGGGTTCTGATCAGCCATCTTGTCTGCAAATGCTAACTACGCCGGTACATTACGATATTTTTTTCGCATTCGCTTGCACAGCGAACCGTGTTTTGAATCAAGATGACCAAAATGCTCTAATGTCAGAATAACTCAAGGCTACTGTTCATAAAATTAACTGATTCTCAAATCAGGTTCACCGTTACTTGAGCTGGATAACTTTTGGGATTAAAATCAATTGAAAAATAAAATAAATAGCATACCACAAAAGAAGATACACTTTGGGAGCGAAGTGATACTATTTTCAAAATTATGAAAGAAGTCAATGCATGCATTCAAGATGAATTAGAACAATAGAAGAATGAAAATTGACACGTACACAAACATACCAATAGCCAAACAAGCCAGAATAATTTATTCAAGCATACAAGGTAAACCAGGTTATCCTCCTCTGTGCCACATGAGAGCACTTTACCTGTTCGTCTTTGTTATTTCAAGGCCCCAAAAGCAGCAACACGAGATGAAGTCCAAACGTGAAGCAGGCGACAATAACACGCACACTTCGACAGACTTGGCTCGTATGCTCGCTGTACAAATAGACTCGACCTAACGTTCCATATCCTTAACAGAGTTCGAGGAAAACAAGCACTCAGGAATAGCCCTGGTTTGCACACCAACCCAACTAGGGCAACGACAACCTCAATAATGCGGCGCCGTCCTCCTTTCACCAACTGTAGGCTGGAAACAAACGACAAGTCCAGCTGCACAGTAACATTTCTAGCCATGCAGAAAGCGAGGTTTATGGAAATGAGTTCTGATTCGTCATTTCGCATTGACTAAAATGAGTGGATATAGAAGCAAAAATTTTGCAAGATATTTATTCACCATATAAAAGGGAACGAAACGCTGTAACTCGAGCACTCAACTGATCACAACCAGTGAAAATTACGTATAACATAACTTCTAATTGAGAGCATGCGCACCTCTGACACCGCTCGAGGCCACTGATAAAATCAAAGAAGAGACCCTTCACAGGCTGCCGTAGAAGGGCGGTTCAGTCCCCAAGCTCATCTCATTCGCAGTTTATGATGAGATAGCATCATGATGCAAAGATCATTGCTAGGTCATTACATTGAAACTGGCTCAATCATCACCGTATATGATGAGTTTCCAAGACAGCGGAGTGAAAACTTCGCACCTACCAACAACGTGACGGGCACGCTAAAATCGATCATACCTCGCTTCGAGCTCATCAAAAAAGAGGAATGGACATAGAGGTTTTTAGTGATGCGCTACCGGTCTAGTACTTTGGGAGATACGGAAATAAAATTGAACAGACAGGTTTGCTCTGGTTCTGACCAGCCTCTGTAAGTCAAAAGCAAAATATTTCTCCTATTAATGAAGCGAGAAGGTACAAGGCAGAGGCGTCAAACAATTTTTTGGCCTGAGTCGATAAAGATAAACAAAAACATGCCGATGAAACCCATTCAAAATTTTTATACTCTCAAAATACTGAGCATCTCATAAAGTTCTTCTGTTAGGAAACATTTGGGAAGTCAGACTTATCGAACTAGCAACAAATACACAACTTCATTTGAAGGTCAGGGCCTAAATCAAGTGGCATCATATGCGCGGGTGATCTTCGCCGGCCACGTAATCGTCCCAATTTCTCCATATGAAGCTGGAGTTGACGCTAACACGTCCAGTGGTTCAGCCGTGGCTGTCGCGATATTGCTATTCTGAAGTCAGCGCTGTCAAGAAAATCTTCAATTCTTATGTACTAATATAGACCAGCTCACTCTTGTCATGACAGGTTACGATCGGTAATACTGATTAAGATCCGGCTTACCGTACAAGGAAAAATTTTGCACCATCGGTGCAAATTGTTTTCATCAAGAAACATTACAACAGGGTTAATCCCTATACCCCAGTGCAGTTAATAAAAGCACCACGTACTCATTACAATAGAAGCAGTCAGAAAGTAAACCGAACTCTAAACTCAAGAGTCCAATGCCTGCATCTCACAGAGTTGACTTTGATCTTTGAGGGAGACACTCATTAGAACAAAAGGGTTTTGAACTTACAATTCAAGTTTGACTGCATGTTTCTGCAACATATGTGCATACTTTCGATTGCAGCTCGACTTTTTGAGAGCTACAGAAGCACGTGACTATCAGCTCGAGTTTCAGCGTTATTACCTTAATGTTAACGTTTTCTTAGTTAGAAAACTAACGAGACCCTTTTGGAACATCATGCAATGGCATATTGTACGTCTAGCCCAACGCTTACTAAACACATTAATCATCAATATCGAACCAAGGAACTTTTAGATACTCGAAGTGGTAAACAACATAGTCAAGTTTCACGTTAAGTTGATGAACTATTCATACGTTAAGAACTCAAATGGTGATAAAATCACTTCACAACTTTGCTAAATTATAATTACGATTATTATCAATGTTATTGTAAGTCATTATTTTTGTTATTATTATCGTAATTCTAATCAAAAGAGCTCCCCACCAACATGGAATGCCATCTTAAGAGAGCGAAGAGAAGGGGCCATTCCCACACAGGATCCCCGACGCATAGAAACAGAAGTTAAGAATGAAGAGAAAGCGAAAATAAAAAAGTGATAGCTAAGATGTGAAAAATTGAAGAAGTAACGTGAACATGAAAAATGGAAACCTAAAAGACCTATATATAGTCGAGGTAAGTTAGAGTATGTTAGTTTAAGCCTCCCTACCCACATGAAATGTGATCCAAAGAGAGCAAAAAGAAGGACCATTTTATCATAGACTTCAGCAAACATGGAATTTATGCACAGATGCGTTCCCACAAAAGATTCCTCATGCATAGATACAGCAAGGTAAGAAGGAAGAGGAAGAAAATGTAACGAATTATTAGAAGAAGACATAAAAATGAAAAGAAGCAAAGTGGGCGCCAAAGATTCAAGTCCCAAAGGCCTAGCCCAAGTTGAGGTAATTTAACAGTGTCTCCCTGAGGGTGTCAGTCCCCATAGCATAGGACAGACAAAACTCTGTTATCTATGGCCTATCCTACGCCCCCAGAGAAGTGAAGCTATGGTAATTTAACAGCGCCCCCTAGGGTAGCCAGTCCCCATGGCATATGACAGACAACCTAACAAACCTAACCCTATCATATGTCTCCTGAGGGGATTCTGCTATATATAGATGAGAACTACGTATAAAAAGATACGGCAAGATGAATTATAAGCAATTAAAAATAATTCATTTTCCAATTCAAAACTCAAGCGAAATATAAATCAAGCGGTATAATTTGATTGGCTACCATTAAAGAGTGCAGGAACTAAAGACTAACACTCTGAAAGAACTAAAAATACGCAAACGAAATTCATGGCTCCAAGTATTTAAATTTGAGTCGAGCATCCAACTAGGATAAATCTAATGTATTTCAACCGTTAGCACGAATGATACAGAGAGACAAGCAAAAGCTGGGAACTAAATAAAAATTCATATACACGCCAATTGAAAAAATGGAAGAAACACAATCCTTTTCCATAAAGCGAAACGAGCTATTACGTATCACCGATTGTGAGCGGAGTAATTGTTACGCATTTGAATTCGTCACTGAACTGAAAGTACTTTGTACACATTTTTCTAATGATAAGTTACTTTATCAGGAGTATAGCCACAGTTGCACATTCTATGTCATTCTAACAGTGAAACTCTACTTCAGTTTGTTTCAAGTCCATTTTCAATTTTATCTCAAATTTACATTGTAATCTAATAATGGAGTTAAAATCATAAAAGTAGTTCGAGAATCCTTCCTATCCCCCATATGCTGAAGGACGATCCCTGTCAGCGTATCCCTCCTGAGAAAAGTGTCGAGTTACCGATGTGTATGCATGCGCACAAATTCAAAATAACGAAGGTTCATCGTAGGACGCAGACAGTGATCTTTGGCCACTCGTTAGAAGTCGTAAGGTAAACATGAAAAGCAGTTAGAGGTACACGAGACAGCTTGGCTCGCATTAAAGCGGCCAGTCGGCAGCGGGGCGCACCAGACATACCTCACCTAGCTACTCGTCAGTCAGAACAGGAGAAAGTGGCGCTACCACAAATAGCCAGCGAGACTCGAGCGTTGAGCCGCCGCGTAATGACGACCCTACGATAGAGGCGCTTCCGGGTCCGTGAGCTGGTGATGGCCACCATCAGGTGGACCTTCGATACATTCCACGGTTCAAGGTAAGTTCGTGCATAACGATGATATCAGATGGACGGTGTGAAACTAAAAAAATATACGTATGAGATTTCTAAAAGTTGGAAGAAAATTCTAATATTCGTGAGCGAAAATATTATTCAACCCGTTCCCCGTGTATTGGGCCATGGGTGTACCGATGAAACAATTCGTTCCGCTGTTGCGTAATGCTTTGCTTTAAGTCAACACTCAGATTTTGATTGCGTTGAAAGAAAGCACTCATATTTGAATAATTAAATGAATAAATTCCGTTCTTCCGAGTAAAGAGAAAACGCGAACAAGAAGGGAGCGCTTCTAATTTCAACAAAGTTCATAGACAGAAACAGGAAAGGAAAAATTCATGAATGAGTGACAAAACATGTTACATTCGTTGGATTTCGACAATAAAAAAGTGTTCTTTCGAATTATAAGAATTATATTAGTCCGAATTAGAATTCGAGAGCGTTCTTTTGAAGCTTCTCAGCGAAAATCCAGGAGGCCCAAGGGCTGGACTACTGGGAACGCCTGAAATTTCTCCAACTGTATTCGCTCCAGCGAAGAAGGGAGAGATATCTTATAATTTACACGTGGAAAACGATACATGGATTAGTGCCCGACTTCAAAGAAGAGACTATAAGGATGCACACAAAGCAGCACATTCGCTTTGGCAAAATGTGTGTTGTGCCGACGTTCAATGCGAGGGCGGCGGGCAGCGTTCGGACTAGACATGAACAGTCTTTCTCCGTAATGGGTCCCAGACTCTTCAACTCTCTCCCCAGAGATCTGAGAGAGTGCGATGGTTCCCTGGACGTCTTCAAAAAGAAGCTGGATAACTTTTTACAAACTATCCCCGATCGGCCTCCCTTGCCTCACTACCATCAGACGGCAGAGGGAAACGGTATCATTCAACAGCTTGCGGATATGCGAAGGGACAGCATCCGCACAAACCGGCGGCACTCCAGTGTGACCAGGGCATAGAGGCCCAAACAACTTCAAGATATTCAAGATATCAATGATGCAAAAAAAGCCTATAACAATGAAAATAATACAAACTTCATGAGCAAAAGGTAACCAAATTGAACAAAAAGCAATATATTAAACGAAACTGTCTCGAACTTCTCGAACTTGAACAAACGACATTCGAAGAAACGCAAACTCGACTCACGAGAAAGCAAACTAATACCAAGAGGAGCATCCTTGTGAACAAAAACCACCGGAATTAAATCGAATAAATTCTATAAAATTAAGACGGAAATTTAACGACGAGTCAATTTGACTGAAGAATTTAACGAAAGGCGAGAAGCAACAAGGCCACTGGAGAGGGTCACAAATTCCTGTTCCCAAAGAAGGAAGGTTAAGGTCTCGGAGGCGACTCAATTATGATGGTTGCGCTAATTAATGAAGCGCCTTTGAGAAGAACGGACGCAGTTTGGTGTCGAGCGAGGCTTTCGCCCGTCATAGCTTGAGGTGGCACCGCGGTATGAGGCGACCAAGGCTGGGTGCAGCAACTGGGACATGTGACCAGCCCAGGTGGAGCTCCAGTCGATGAGCTACGTTCAGTTTAAGCTTAATTAAGAGCTGCTCCACAACAAACGCAATTGAGCTATTACTGTTGAATATGTTAGAGTTCCTTCCCCGTAAAGATGTTTGCAACTTACATAAGAGTTGAAATATTCATAATGGATCGTTTTATGTATATTAAAGGTAGAATAATGGTCCATCCGGAGAGGGCGTTAGAGAAATCAAAAGCACTGTCGAAAATGACTAATCAACAAGCTATCACAAAATTACTTCCTTAAAAGCATTCAACTGTTAGATTTGGTAAATCAGTTGTCGAACCAATGCACATCGACTTGCGAGTATGTTTTTACTCATTTACGAGAAAACAAAAACGCTTTAGAATTAATCTCAACGAGAAGCAACTGATGCTTTGAGAAGGAATTAGCAAGTTTCTGTACTTTCTACGTAAAAGCAATTAACGAGTAACATAGACATGTGTACTTGTTTATTTAATAACTTCTAGCAAGCACACACTTCGCTCTCCGTGGAACATCAACGGAATAGCAGCGGCTCAAATTAGCTACCTAAAATTCATAGGTTTGTCGTTTCAAAATTACGCTCATGAAAAAAATGCAAATACTCCATACTTGTGCATTTATCAATACACTTCATGTTCATTATTCAAACAATTGGTCGCCCATACACGTAACCCTAAGGTATGATTTCATGACAGCATTACCAATTCCAAATGGAAAAGTTACCTATCAGAAAAATTCTCACGTAATTTCCCAAATCGATCCTGACGAATAAGATCTCTAATTGCACTTCATGGGAGCTTTCATAATTCTGTGAACATGATTCAAATGCCAAAATTTCTCACGCGAACGCCACAAATGAAAACGTTCCGTGAGAAAGTCTATACAAGAGATGGGATACACACCGTTCTCACGGACACCAACTCATTCTTGGAAATTAAATTCGCATTAAAAATTAAAAATAACATATTTGCAAGCATTAGTTGAACAGCCAACGTTAATGATAGTCTCAATGAGCATGGCCGCAAATTCAATTTAGAATAACAGCACAGAGAGTAAAAAGGTGGGAAAATATATTCAAAGTTATAAATTTCACTTAGACGTTCTGTACTACATAGTTGGTCATATAACAACGCAGGAATGCATCGAGGCTTCGCAACAGATATGCCGTGAGCGTAAAGGAAGGTATAATCGTTATCAAAGTAGAAATTCAACTAAGCGAAAGTTGATTTGTACTACATAATCAAGCGTACAACGGGAAAATTACCCCACACGAGACGGTGAGGAATTTCACGCACCATAGAAGCCATCGCAAACATTTTTCTACGTGAAAAAAGTGCTCAAAATACTTCAATCTTTCAAGACCCAGCAATGTGAAATGGGTAACAAAAAACAAGTATTCCTAATCCCTACGTACAACGAACATTTCAATAACAACCAAACAAGACGCAAACGAGTCTTGCCACTGTAGGATCCAGACTAAAGAAGTACACAGAAATAAAGTGCTTCTCAACGCGCGTGTAAAATCACTTAAAGACAAACGAGGGTAGATATGGAATATCAATTGCACCCGAAGAGGCCTCGTACCCCTCAAGGGAGGCCCGTGGCGATACGAGCAGCGTCAACACGAGAGCTCAAGTACTACAAGAGCGACATCACTCGCGCGTTTTATCACGGTGATGGCAGCAATGAATACCGCCCGCCATGTTGATTAGATCGCATAACTGAGCGTTATGAGAGAGAGCTATGAGTGCCTCTATCACGAGATTTTCATGAACAATGCAGGCTCACGAGATTGGCAGCGGCTTTGGTAAGCCGCCTAATGAACAGCAAGGACTTGGCCATAAGACCTACGACGCAATAGACTGGTTCAATTAAAAGTGCGTCGCGTTGCTGCGAGTGCGACAAGTCATAGGAAACTATCAGACCATGAAGAGGGCAGAGCAAGGGAATAGACATCAGATGTGATAATGCTCATGAAAATCATCTGATGATGCATTCAATGTTCTCGTAAAAATATTTCCTTCCGTAACAATATGTATAAATTAATTTGAAATTTCCATGAGGACAACGAGGTACAAAATACAAAACATAAATCTATTATTTCCGTAGCTGCTAACACGCATCTAAGAAACGAAATTTTTGTTTCAAGAGCTGTAATTAAGCCAAGTTTAGACTTTTTCGGAAAATACTCGTACCTTCCATAAGAAATGTTGCATTATTAAACCTGATACCTTCGCCAATCTTTGACGGAAAGAGCTCAATTTTACACAAACGACCAAAAACAGCAAAAATTCAAGCCAATCTTAACGGTGCCTGCAAGAAGATACAGGGATTGCACCTTAATTCTGGATGGCATTAGGCGCGCCACGAACCCATTTAAACTTCTAGCACACCTTTTCAAAACTAAAAAAAATCGGAATAAAAAGTTTTCATTATTCCATTTGACTTCAATGCAATGAGCCAACGATTGCGCACAGTAAACGCACTCAATTTCCTACCACTTTAAAGCACCCGCTTTAGCACAAGTTAAATAATGTATCGAACAGTTTTTATAAGAGAAACTATAGAGTCCCGAGTGGAGTCTTGTTGCAATATTTTCCCACAAAATTAGCGTACCAAATAGGAATTCCTACAATTTAATCTAAAATGGTGTAACGCCCGCAGGATAATCAAAAAGACTTCGAGTACGAATGATAATAGGTAACAAGAATTTATTAAAGCGAAATTCTCCCTACCAATAATTTAAATCGAGCCTGAATTTCGGAAAGGCCATGAGTTGAACAAATGTAACTTAACAGTGATTTTCAAGCATCCACTTCTGCCGTCCAAGGCCGTTATGCATGAATATAAATACTGGAAATACGCTGTATTTTGTTCCCTCAACAGATACCCGCAAGGATAAAGGTTCTCCCTTAAAGAAACGCACCGTTAAGGCATTCTATAGCACATACCGTCGAAGCTTCGCAAAACACAATTCTGATAGAACTATTACCGCGTCATTCCATCATCAAATAATTTATTAAAAGTCTTCATTATAATTCAACATCAAAATTAAATAAATGCTAAGAACAACGCACGACTGCGCACGTACAGGGTGTTTAGAAAAGACTGCATCTATTTAAATCCTAAAAAATATTTTATTTTTG